>RPOG01001524.1:0-144702 GCA_008086565.1 Thalassoma bifasciatum
CATAATTGACCCCTGGTTCAACAATTTATGTCAGTGGCGTGTCCCCGTGTCACTCCTCACTACAGTGTGGAAAGGGGCGGTGTGCTGGTTAGATAAGGTTGGATGAGGGTTCACTGGGTTCATCTCATTTAAGGATTGCAGTCCGTGCATATAGGAGAAGCTACACGGAGTCAAACTCTGTGTCTGTGTGTGTGTGTGTGTTTTGGATTGACAACTATTACGCGCTTTGACGCATCGGCAAGGTGTTCGGATCCAACCCGTTATTCTTCTGCGCTCTCAGGTCACATGGGGGACAAAGTTTGCACCCAGTCCGATTTGAAGCTCGTTGACTGGAACGTCACCCATGCCACCGGTTGGGTGCTCGGGGTGAACCGTTTGGAGCCCCCCTCCCCTCCCCGCCCCCCTGCTATCCAGTGCGCGCACGTTGAATTACGCACAGACAGTGCGAAAGCATGGCACAAGGCGAGGGGTTTAAAAAGGACAATAACAAGAGATGATGACATGGGGTGTCACGGCAAACAGATGTAACTAAAGATTATCTCTTAAATTCAAATTAATAGGAGGTTAATCTAATAGATTGGTTTCTGTAATCTACTTAAATATACCACCCATTCTGCCTGAGGATTAGAGCTCTTTTGTTTCCAAAGCCTGAACTGTAGCTTTCCCTCATTCTGCTCTGTCTGTGGGACAAAGTTTTGCTTCTGTGTGCCACCTCTTTTTTTTAAAACTTCCATCAGTAAATACAAGGTTCTGGCTTTAAATTTTAAATGTATTACATCAGTAATGGCCTCCTTGGCTTGTAATAAATATTTAAACTATGTTAGAACAGCAGTTTATCCCACTCTAATGTTTCTTTAAAGAAAAGCAGAAGAATCAGGAAAAACAAAACTTCTTTCCACTTATGTTTTATGGCCTTCTGCATGATGTAGGAGTTTTATTTAAGGCCTGTTACGGTCAGATACTGCGGTTAATGTGAATTCCCAAAATCCGCAGTGCTCTCTGTTAACTGTAACAGAGCATAGCTTCAGTAACTCCCTTCTTGTTAACTCTGACAGCAGGCTTTAACATCTCCTGGTATTACTTTATCCAGGAGCTTTAAAAAGAAACATCACTCAACTATAACGACATCTCTGAAGATGGAAACACGCTTAAGACCTGCTCTAGTGATTTCACAGCCTCACACTCAGACAGATTAATGAAGAAAGTGAAGCACAAGTCGCCAAGGTGTTTTAATTTTAAAGATGAGTTGAGCTTTGCACAACTTGACCCAGTAAACATTCTTCACTAGACCCTCATTTCTCTCTGCTGTCAAACCCAAAAGCTTCTGTTTTAATACTTAAAAATAAGTCTGAAGCCCACGATCAAGTTTAATTGAAGTTTAATTGAGAATACTCATCCTTTCTCTTTTTCTAACTTGTTCAAAATAGCTCCATAAATCAAACTCCCAAATTTGACTCTGTAGGTTCCGGTTGGGGTCATCTCTGCTTATTGTTCTCTGTTTGTTTTGATCTGGTATAGAAAGTGAAAAATCTGCTGAGGAGGAGACTTATGAGTGATCCAAACAGGAGGATAAATCAGTGGGACTTCTATTGTGTAAACCCAGCGGTCACTATTAATGTTGTGAGAAAGCTTACTTCAGTTCATTTCATGTATTATCATATCAAGCAGTTTTGTTTTGCTGCAATTTGAGTTAAACAAAATTGATTTTACACTTCTATCCATATAATCTGTGTCTAAAGTGCAGCTTCCAAACGATAAACACACATTTTTTTAAAAGTTGTGAGTAATGCACTTCAACCGTGAATTTTAGTTTAACAGGTTTTAAGATGACATTATTTTGTATTTCAAAATTATTCTTAAGTTCATGTTAAATATGTAAAGAAATTCTTGCCAGTGTCTTGGTTGTGGAGTCTAATGAAAGCAGTGAAATGTATTTAAATCTTGAATTTAGGATTTATTATTCTGAGAAATGCTGTGCTACAGCAGTGTGCTCTGAAACCATGACATGGATTTGCAGTTTTAGAGTCCTTTTTTTGTCAAGTAGATTACTTTTTAATTTTTGAACACAAAACAGTTTTGTGCATTAACAAACGTACAGCAAGTTTGAGTAAAAACAGCTTTATAGCTCTACAGACAAAAGGCCGCTCCTTTTACTTTGAGTGTAGTGCAAAATAAGGAATGAGGGGTTAAAGAACCAAAAAACTGATGAGTCAGTGTTTATCGTACTGAGGCTTGGCAACCTGACGACGTCTCCACTGTGTGGATGGACGGGCCTGTAAGTGTCATCTGCCACTTACGGGAAGTACTGCTGACTTTCTTCGTCATGCTTCGATCATGACAGTGAGTGATTCGTGAACTCTAAAGTTGTGCTCTGCTGCCTTTGTGATGTGGTTGATTAGCTGCACCTGTATGCTTAGCTCATTAGTAGTAGCTCAAATTCAAAAAACTCTTGTGATATTTCAATCTACTTCACATAAAAGTACATTTTAGTTTTGACTCGTCAGCTGAGCTGTCTTGGAGTTTCTTTTTTTAGTAAAATGTACCCTTCATAAGGCAGTAGAGGCAGGAATATAGACTGTATATAATGGAGAGCATGGCTCCTCCTTTAACCATGGCACGGTTTTGAAGCCAAAAGAACCCATCACAGGCACAATTGTTGTGCAGCCACAGTGTGCAGTAGAGACCATAGAGATCTTGAGTGGGACTGGGTAACAAAAAAAGAAAGAAAAAAAATATGTACATATTGTTTTAGCTTTGAAAGTCTAATCTCTTCTTTATCCCTCTTTCCTGAAGTAACCACTCAAGAATGGCAGCTGCCAATCATCATAAAATGTAATTAAAACTCAGTTTTAACTTCTAATAACTAGTGAAAAAAACTGAGAAACATTATGAGGTGTATTGATTTTTAAAGTTTTACCACCTCCAATCTGGAATGAATGAGGAGACAGAGTTTTTGACCTAAACTGCAGCCAGCCACCAGGGGGAGCAGTTTCTGTTGTGAACTCACTCTGAGACAAGTGACTTGGGCCCAATTCCAATTCCTTTCTTAACCCTCAATCTTAACCCTCAAGCTCAACCCTCAATCTTAGTAGCCCTCAAAACCAAGTGTTAAGGGCTATCTTGTGACTTGGAAATGGGACACCCCTTAAATGCAAGTGAAATTGTTGTGCACTGTCTGTCAGTTATTCCTTCGGTTAGCGTGATCAAAAAAATATCTGTATAAATAACACAACCACGGACATATTCAGCTGTCACAGCAAACCATAGTTTATTGAAAGGTAAACACCAGCTATAACTATCGTTACAAAACTCTGCGGCTACAGGAGATGACATTAGCCCGGTCATCTTATACCATTATCAGCACAAGCATGTTATATAGGCTGTTATCTTGTTAAAACAATAATATTACCACGGAGAAAAATGACCATTTTGTAATGTTAACTAACTTTAACGAAAGCAACTTGACTTGTCTGCACCGGACGCTATTGACAAAAGATCGTAAAATAAAAATAAATGTTCTGCAACAACGAGGTAAATAATCCATAAAATGGGTCTAAACTAAGATAATACAATGGTTTTCGTAATATTTATATCTCTATTAACAAAGAAAATACTATATTTGTAGCTCGCCTTCTCTGCCGCTTTGGACGCCATGTTTATTTACCGACAATACGCAATGCATTCTGGATGTCCCTTAATCCCAAGGGTGGTCTCGGAAAATCTCAATATTGAGGGAGATACAGCCCTCAATCTTGCCCCTCAACCTCAACTTTCTGAGAATCGGGACAGCACTTACACTTCGCGGGAACGCGCATTTTGAGATTGAGGGTTAAGATTGAGGGTTAAGACAGGAATTGGAATTCACCCATGGTGTCCGTGATTTTTTAAAATGTATGAGCTGGAAGCAAGGAAAGAGATTGTGGCAAAATTACTTTGTTGTGCCAATGGGGACAAAATGGAGTAAACGAAAAAAAAAAAAAAAAACATTAAATTTCAGACCTCTTTACACGATACCCAACGTTTCACAACTTTGCTATTGAAGCAATTCGGACTGGATTCAAAAACCCCAAATGCATCAAGGGGTCCTCAGTCAACACTTTCAAAATTTAAAATGTATTGCTGTAGCTTGTGTGAATAAAATGTTTTTGATTATTTGGTCACTAGCATGACAAAGGCAACCTAGATATTTAAGAGAGCAGGTCTGCTGTCAAGTTGGGAGCATAAGAGCCACAAAAGACATTGGACTATTGTTCCCAAACATGGGGCTCAGGCTTCGCTGTGGTGAGGTTACGAGGCTGTCTGCTCAGGTTTTACGATAAAACATTTTCCTGTTTTAACTACAGTTATAACACACACTGTCAGTAGAAAAGAGTGTCTCAGAAAATCTGTCTTCACTTCTGTTGGAGGGAGCATGTGTGTATGTGTGTATTGTTGTGGGAATGTAAAGAATAAATATCAAGCTTATTCCAGAGAAAGAGGGAAATTGATCAGTGATAAAAGTGAGGAACTGAATCTGTTCATTTTTAACAGCGAGGCATCATTTTCTAGCTGATGGTTCAGGGGTTGAGGGGAATCTCTGTGTTAGATGACTAGTTAAGATACATAAGCTTAACATCATGTGTAAAATCGATGAAGCTCCTCTTTGAGATTCTTCAAATTCTTCTCCAGCTTCCCCTCGTGTTTTTTTGCTTCTCCGACACAGCCCGGTGGTAGAAGGAACACAGAGAAAAGAGGGGGAAACACGAGTTGCGGTGGGATTAACAGGCATTTCACACCATCTGCGTGTTTGACATTGAGTTGATCCAAAATCCTCTATCTGCTTCCCTCTGTCATGTTATCATATCCTGACAGCATTTTGTGATAAGTGCCTTTGTCTTCCTTTCTTTTTGAGAGTCTTTCACACACACAATGTTTCCTCTTCTGCTCCAACATCTCATTTGGCTCCTCACCAGGCTTCAGCTGAGCGGTATTAAGTCTCAGATTAATCGAAATGAAATCCACGTTTGATTTCGGCCCTGATTGGCGCAGCAACAACCACTCTCCAATCTTTATGTTATCGGGGGTTAAATTGGATTTGAAGAGAGGGCTTAAGTCCCGGGCCTTGTTTGTGTGCAGCGCAGGGATGCCCAGCTTGATACCTGCTCCTGTTCTGGGCTCTGAGTGGTGGTTTTGATTGGCTGATCAGGCGAGGGAGCTGATTGGCCGAGAGGGAGAGGCTCTAAGTCTGGGCTGAAAACAACTTGATTCAATCATGAAAACACTCCTGAATAACAAAAAATAGGAGAGAGGAGATCACACTCACACACAAACATACACACGTTGCAACAGTTGGCAGCGGTTTTAATGAGATTTGAAACACAGAGATACACAAACACTTATATGAGCACACATTCCTGTATGTTTCTGCTTAGATTAGGCAGTAATAGTGGATGTGTGTGTGTGTGTGTTAATGTGTGTGTGTATGTGTGTGGGGTGGGTGATGGGGGCAATGTATGTGGACGGATGGGATGAGTGGGAGGGAAATAAGATCCAGTCAAAGTCTTGCTATTAAAAGCAGTCTTTAAGAGCTGTTGTGTAATCCTGTCTGAGAGCTGCTGCTCAATTCAGCCGCTGGGCTCTTTGTCTTCATCTGGGCCGGCAGCTTCCCCCAGCCTCTTAATACCACACGCACACAGACACACACACACGCTGGTACACACACACATTCTCCCATACTGTACTCACACCACTTTTAGGTGTCACTCACTTGTTTAAGTGTCAAAGCGCTAAAGCTGCAGCAGCATTTTACATTCCTTTCACACGTTCACACATTTTACAACTTGAGCTTTATGTATCTGTTCTCTGATTGTGCTCGTACTGTGACAAACACACACACACACACGCGCGCACACACACATGTATTCTTCTATGGATTGTCAGTTTAATCAAACCTGGTCAGGATACTTTTGCTCTGAAGCATCAACAAAAAAATTACATTTCTAGTTAGCGTGACATGTTTTGCAAATACAGAAGTGTTCTTGTGTGAAAACACCTTAAGTTAAAATGAAATCAATCACAAACGATGACATCATCAGCATAGCATGCCTCTTGGTTTAAACTTCTTTTGAACAAACCTTTATAATAAAGTGTAAACATACAAAATAGTGATGTCTTAATGTAACGGGAAAACTGCACACAACTAAACCTGAAATTTTGCAGGCAATATGCTAACATTAAAAAAATAGTGAATATATATATATATTTTTAAATGATAAGAACTAACATAACATGATAAGCTGATCTCAAATATAGGGATTCATAAGAGCCCCCATTTCATGTCTTATAGCAAGTTTTTCTTCGAAAAGACTTGAAATTGTAGCTTTGAAGAAAATAACTTGAGTGGATTAAATGTCGACTTATTCATGGAGACACATAAACTTGCTATTCTCATCTATGTACAACAAAAACAAGTTATCTTAAGTTCAGATGTTAGCATATTAGTCGCCTTTTTGTGGTATTTATGACCCGGTCATATCTCAATATAAATGTCTCAGAGACATGATAGTGGAACAATAATGTGGTAGCTTCAGAGAAAGTAACAGAGATAATTTGCCCACCTGAGACGTGAACTCTTGTCTGGTGTGCTTTTTTTTTTTATTTCTCCTTGCTATTCGGGATAAGTAAGACCTATTAAGTATTAAAACCGAACTTCCTCTTAGTTTGAGAAGTTTGGTTATTAGTGGTGTGAGCTTTCCATTAGTTATTAGAATTATTGTTGATATATTCATGTTATTTTTTTCCACTGAGATGGGTGTCATGTTGTGATATCATCAATAGATGACGTGGGCACTGCCACTAAACTAATAGGTCATAGTTTTAAAAAATAAAGTATCAGGGGTCTGAGAAGCAGAAATGTTATTTCCACACACATGGACTCAGGATCAAAACAGAGCAGTCAGGACTGTGCTTGTGTCACCATTGTGTCTCAACTGTGGAATCTACATCAAAGTACGAAGGTGTGATGACAAAAAAAGTTATGTTTGAGTGTCGTTTTGGACTCACAATTTGAAAAGCTCCAAAGTCTGATACTCAGGTTTCTTTAGTTTACAGAAGGTTTAGCTTATTGGTACACACTCAGAACTTGAAGGTGGATTGTTTGGAGGTTGTCCAGAATAAGGAGGCGTTTTCCCGTTGGCTCAGCTTCTCTGGACTTTTAGAGCTTCAGTATATGATGAGATACAGATACAATTCGCCCGTGCATGCTTCAATATGTACTTTTTTTGTGTTGGTTTGGTTTTGATGGCTCCTGCTGTTGGAGTGTTTTTCATTTACTTTTTTGGTTTTCCATTCTTTGACATTTCTTTGAACTGAGGACATGAACTGCATCTGAAGAACATTTCCATGTGATAATTGCTGAAAGAACAGCACTTTTTTCAGCCTACAGATTTAAAGCTGAAACTCTGGATGTGACCTTGTCCAAGTTAGGCGAGTTATAAAAGAGGCAGCTTCGTGATGACCTGAAAAACTCTGACTTTAAATCAGCTCATCACATTTTTCCCCTGAATCTTTTCTCGTATTTCACCTCTTGGCCTTTAATTTAGAAGTTTTTTAAATTTTATTTCATACTTGCAGCACTTGCGCTGGAAATACTCCAGATCTGACTCTGCTCTGTTGCGTGTTCTCCAACTCGCACTTGCTGCGGGTTTAGTTCAGCACTTAACAGGACCTTCAGACACCTGCAGTCAGGAGACCGGTCCATGGATTAGCCTCTCTTCTTTATTGTTGAGTGGTAAAACCTCAAAATTGTTGACCCCTGGCTTGTCTCATTTTCGGTTTGTTGCACTCAAGTTGAATATGATCTGGTCTTGATATATGGTTTGTTTTACTTTTAAAGTCTCGTGGCGTTTTAAAACAGGGTGGTTGCGTATCTGCTGCGACCTGCCGGAGCAGGGATGCAGATGGATCACAGTGAAGAGGATTAAGTGTCAGTTGGCACATTCACTTTGATAGAAACTGATCTGGTGCGGTGATGGAGCAGAGCTGGACCAGATACCAATCTGGAGTATTTTAGTTGTAAGTCTGAACACTAGTGATGCTTTCAGTGCCCTGTAGTATTCTGCCTCTTATTGGATCTAAGCGCGGTGACCTCATCACCTACATGTGATGATTGGATATTGATCGCAGGGAGAAGTTTTCTCATCCCTGGATGTGGACTCACAGTTAGATCAGAGTGACAGACAGTGCATGGCAGCTCTTTATAACAAAGCCAATAAAAAAAAACCTTCATTTGCAAGCACATATTACACTGTGTTCCTGTACTCAACAATCCAATTTTACTGTGAAAGTTTTGGCATCTTTGGCACACAAGGTGCTCACTTTCACCTCTCAAGTCTCAATTTCTAGTTTTTTTTTTTTTTAACTGTTGTAGCCTTTATTTCTTTCATAATGTCTAATTTTTAAAAGACTGATTAAGCTCTGGCCCTTTGGACACATTTTATTCTTGAACACAGAGCTGAGGTTGGGAATCAAAAGTGAAAAATTATACTTTTTTATACTTTAAGTTTCTTCACAAAAAGAAATATGTTTTAAAAACTATGCTGAAGACAACAATCACATATCTGGATCTTGTGTTCTGGTCTGAATTGCAAATAGATAAACAAGTTAATATGTCACCTAATGAGTTTTACAGTTGTTTTGAATTTGATTTTCAGCAAAAGGTAAGTGTCCGTCATCCCGTTGAGTGTGTAGTAACAGAGAGGCCCCCAGTTTTAATGTAAACAGATACACACACATGCACACACACACACACACACACACACGCAGCACACAGAGGTTCACAGTGTTTGAGTATCTGGCAGCAGACTTAGCTTGATGACTGCGTCCGTATTTCTCTGACTGTTGTGCAGTAATTGCGGTCAAGTGTTGGGGCCATGTTTGTTATTGCATCTGAGGTGGGAGGCTGTGTTTGGTCATATGAAGTGAGTTCAGTTCTGTAGGTGGTCACAGTGGTGGTGGTGGTGGTGCGGGGGTCCGCGCTCACACACACACATGTACACACACTCTGTAATGTTCACTTCACAAGTGGCTCTGCGTGGGAATGGATGTGCTGAGCTGCGGCCTGTCTGCAGGCTGTACTGTACACTCACACACTCACACACACACACACACACACACACACACACACACACACTGAGCGGCAGCAGCAGCAGGCGGGCAGGTGGGAGCTCACTGACTCTACCTGAAGGCTTACAAACGTTGAAGGCACGTCGTGGGTGTTTGACTGTTGTAATCAAGACTGTGATATAATGAGCACACAGCGAGGAGCTGCACACACATGAGGACCAATTACATTTTCAGAAAAGGATTCTTTCCTGCTGCTTGATGGTTTGGAGAAACTTAACACCATGTTTGAGCCTGTACACGCCTCCGTTATAGATTCAGTGTGTAACAAAGAGACTTAGATGTAATTTATTTAAAGAGAAAGCTCAGTGAATGTTACATTTGACTTATGAGAAACTAGTTTCTTACACAATATAAATATTTAAGAGCTTTTCTTTCTTTGTGCGAACACTCAGATGGCTTGAACATTACTTTTCTTGTGTCACAGTGATATTAATCAAATTACACCAACAATCTGTGATGAATGAACAAACCTCACACAAAACCATTTAAGTCTCTCTAGACTCAATGTCCAAATTTGAGTTTGTTATTTTTTGTAGCTTTAAGTTAATCTCAATTATAAAACAGAAAACTGAGCATGTTCTCATTTCAGCTTGAACTGTGGCAGCTACTTTATTCTATGTGTTGCAAATATTATTCTTAATGACTGGTGGGGGAGAAAAAAGAGACAGAATGTTATATTTTCAGTTCGGCTGAAGTGTGCAGTTTGACTTTTTCTTCTTCTGCCTGAGTCCAGATACCAAACCAGAAAGTAGGAGCAACATAAGTGAAAGTCAGTTTTCTGTTATTATCTATGGAAATGATGTTGACTCCTCTTGAGCATCAAAAGTATTTCTTCTAATACTCATGTTGTTTGGAGGTACAAAACCTTAGGGTATAAGCATGTGGTACTTATAATCTCTGCCTCCATCGTGCACCACTTTCTTCACTGAGAGGTTTTCTGCTCACACTGTCTCTGCTGACTTGTGCCTGCACTGAGGGACTGTATATATTGTTGTGGATACTAAATAGTATGATAGTCTTCAAGGGGAAGATGAAGAAAGGTTTCCTTAGTGTAAACATGAAACAAAGAATTTCACTTCTGAATCCACTCAAAAAGCAAAATCTCAAATCTTACTGGATGTATTTGTGTGGTTTAAATTATTCATTGGACTTCTCTGACCCAACAGTTCCAGAAAAGTCTTATTTTAACATAAATTAAAGCCAAAACCAAGGCCTCAACTGGTTTTGATCAGTAGATATGACTGCCAATGCAGCCAGCAAAAAGCCTCAGAAATCAATGTTTTATCTCCTCTTAAGAAAATCTTTCTCGCTGTATTGGCCAATACTTTTGCAATTTCAAATCAGCAGCTTCCTTTTTTTCCTTTGTAATATTCCCAAATAAGATTTTTAAATGATTTGTCAGGTGAATGTGGCTAATGTTGAGTGTTTCAGGATATTTGACTGATGGAGTGACAAACACGCTCGACAGGATTTCAGCTCTTTTGTGTAGACTTGATTTGAAAGTGAAACCACGGCTTTGAAATCTTTCGGTGTTTCTTTTTCATTCCCCTGGCAGCTTTTTGGTCTTGGTCTTGGAGGTTGTCACGCCAGCTGGCATCCATGATGCTGAAGTGCTGCCACCCTCAGTTCAGGGGCTTAACCTCAAAGTTTTCACTTATTCAAAAGCTGTATTTTGAAACTAGAAAAGTCTAAATGAACAAAATAACTGAATCATTAGACACTGATCTTCTCCAGGTTTATTGAGACAAATGTTGATTATTAAGGCGGAAATGTTCAAGTGGAGGTCCACATTTAATCTGGGAAATGTAGTTCAGTTGATTCAAGACTGTTTTTTTCCTCACTCATGAGTGAAAGGGTGGTGATAAAATAATATCAACAGCAAAATTTTGACATAAAAGGGAAATTTATGTTCCGTCCTCAGAAATAAATCTCGGTTTCTGTTTTCTAACCTTTTATGCATCAAAAAAGTTTTACTCAGGGCAAAATTGACAAAAAGTTCAAGGTTAAAACATTTTTTTCTTTAAATTTTTACATTTCAGTTGTTGTCTCAGCTCTTTAAACTGAACTGAAGTAGGTTGAGCTTGTTTGATAATTTGTCCAGAAATAGTAAACCTGTAGGCTCCTAAAATATGATTTTTTTATTGCATCTTTCTATCTTGAAAAAAGTTTGAAAAAGATTTGATTTAACAGTAGGTCAACTTTTCAAGAGACTACATGAGAGTGTTTTTTTTGTCAGATAATTTATTCCGGGAAATTGTAAAAATGATACAAAACTGATGCAAAAACACTGGATTAGCTCTAAAAGTCCCATCAGGAGACTCTGTTGTCATCATTCTGAAAATAGTCCCACTGACCTCACTATAAGTTTGCTGGACTCGTTCATCCCCGATCACTGAGAGTCAAAGTGGATCTTCACCTCTAATGTGCTTCTAATCGGCTTGTAATCCATCACAATGCACCTCACGTAAAGTATTACCGCCCACGCCGGCCTTCACCTTGTTCTGCTGCGATTCCACTTCCAGGAGCCAGAGGAGGAGAATGAGGTTGAGCGGCGTTGAGAGAAAAAAAAGGAGGAGGCAAGGAGACATTTTGAAGAACAAGGTATTATTTGTCCTGCCAATAAAACCCTTTTTTGAATTGGATTCAGAATTGAGTGGGAGAGGGAGAGAGGCGGGAAGAGAAAAGATAGAGCGAGAGCGAGAGTGGTGGCGGTGGCCCCTGCTGCTGAGCACATTGATAGCAGCCTTAATGCCTGTGATGCTCCAGCGCCAGCCGAGACAGAGGGGAATTGGTTGGAGATGGTGGAACAGGCTTAGAGGGTTCCCTGTGCCAGCCGGCCTGGCGCTGGCTCAACAGAAAGCCCTCTGCACCGCTACACAGTTATTGTTATTATCACAAAGGCCCAGCAGAAGGAGAGGCAGCTCTCGAGTTGGCGGGCTTGGCGCTGGGTTAACCGGGGGCGGGGAATGGGAAGAGGAATTTGGAAAGCGAAGGGGGTTGGTTGTTGAATCTGAGACTGTGCTCAAACTCATCTGATCAGCCTGTGAATGGAGAGAGAACAGTTGGGAAGTGTCGTCGAGGGCCTGAATGGAGAGAGAGGCCGTGCAGAGATGGACAGATTTGATCCGAGAGGATCAGCGTCCTTGTCAGTCGATGCCGGGCGACAAAAGGCTTTTGAATAGAACGCGGGCAGATATCACTTCAATCTGGAGAAGTGCTGGGATGTAAACAAGGGATGCACCGGCAGTGGAGGCGGGGTGTTCACTGCTTAAATGAGTCATAGCGGTTGGAATAGAACATAATATTCTCGCCCTCAGCCCTCACACTTCAATCAGTTGGAATAAATCAGCTGGAATAAAATGTTGAGAAACACTCTACAGACGGAAATTCCAGAGAGAAAACTGAGTCCAGACGCACAACAGTCAGTCAGGCAGGCAGGCGGATCTTGGGAATCATGCCTGGTGGTGTGTCGTAAAATGTCGGCCCTGCACACATTTTCTCCGCGGTGTCTACCAGACCTCAGGGCTTCGAAATGTTCTGGTGTCTGGCTCGGACGATGAGCAGAGAACGCGTCAAAAAACATTCAGTCCTCTGTCCCGGCTGTCAGACCGTGACTCAGAGACAGGTCAGCACGTAATGTTGTTCCACTGTTAACAAGGCCTTTGATGGCAACACCAGGGCCTCTCAGTCATCTCCACTCATTTTCTACTCGTCCTTTTCTCTCATGATTGCTCCACTTCTACATCTCATCACAGCTACTTACACAATCCTGAAAACCCCACTGTGTATTAAAGCTCCTGTGAGGAGTTTTTAACTGGTTACCAACAGACCGAAATAATTCTGGCACCTTCATTAGACCATGTAAGAGCAAACCAAACCATCGGAGACAACATTTCTTATCTTCTAATCGTGAAGCTCAATGTCTGTAAACACTGCTGAGGGCGTAGGTGTCAGCCTCTTTAACACCTTCTACAGAAGAGTTTCATGCTGGGTAAAATCTCAGCCTGTTAAAAGAAAGAGATTGTGAGATTCCTGGGCAGTAAAATCTACTGCTGAAACAAACCACTTTGACCACAGGGGGCACCAAAATCAACACAAACAGAAAATACCCACAGGAGCTTAAAATAGACAATATTTTTTTATTCTATTCATTTCATACTCTGAAAACTGGCAGACTGGTACAAAGTTTCCACCAGTTTTTACTACTTATAAACAGGCTCGCTGTAAATTATGCATCATACATATTTCTACATCTCTGCATTGCTAATGCTACATGTTATGCATATGTTTGATGCATGTTTCTATTTCAGTCTTTTTTATTTTCATACCAATAGAAAAGAGTTACATTTTCCATGTAACAACATACGAAACCACATTTATCATTTTATGGGAATCAGACTGCATTTTGTTAATAGCTGTAGTTAACCTTTTTTCAGTTCTTTATTCAGCTTTCATATTGTATGAAAACATACATCTATTAATTAATTTATTAAGTTATTTTTTTGGCATTTTTTTGTTATAATCTGACAGAAAATTTGGGTAGAAGAAAGTGAGACAGAGACAGAGAGACAAAGTCAGCTGTGCCTCCAATTGGACAAAACTTAAGACGTTAACATCTTTAGAACATTTTTTTATTTTTGCTGTTAAGATTGGTTTTATTTAACAGGTGTATGACTTCCCAGCTTTTGGTTCCTGCCTGAAGTGGATGCTGAAGGAAATACAGTTTTTCCCTACAATGTCTCCATATTTTTACTGAAGTTGCTGCTTCTTACAGTGGCTGGTAGGTGTCAGATGATTTGTAAAAGCCACTACACAAATGCAAATGGAATGACCCAAATACAAAAGCTACAACACAAATATAAAAAGTCACAATAAGAGTATAAATGCCACAAAATACAACATAAATATAGCCCCAGTGCAAGTTAATGGAGATCAACTTTTAGCTGTTTCCTCACAAATGGTTATTTTAATGGAACAGTCTATGCAGCGGACACAGAAAATCTCCATTATCATAACTGTAGATAAAAAAGAGAACATTTTTTTTTAACTTTCTCTCATTACTTTTGCATAACTGTCTGTTAGGAAACTGCGAAAAGTTAAACACATTAAACTCCTGTTGTGACAATATTTCTGTTGTGTTGTGGTGATTCCATTCACGTTGTGGCTTTTGCAAATTATCTGACACCTACCAGCCACCGTAGCTGTTTGTCTAAATCAGCCAGAATAACTGTTGCTTCATAAAAAAAAACCTGTTAAGAGATTGTTAAAACTTGTTCAGATATCTTCACACAGGGATGTTAAATTCTGTGCTCATTCAGTGAGTTTTGAGTTTCCCCCAATTGTCTGTGAAATTTAGTTTTTTTTTAAGCATTGACCAATGATAGAGTCTCTGTGAAGAAACAAAGTGAAAAAGTAGTCACCTAATGCTGTAATTTATTGCTCTGAAGTAGATAAATGTTTTTTTTTTCTGGGGAGTTAAGAGTTTTTGACAAAAGCAGTTGCTGCACTTCAGACTAGTGCGTGATAATGGTATTGTTTCTGAATGGGTATGAGATCCTGATCAGTCTACATTATTAATAATTTGCAAATCAAGCCAAAAAAAAAGCAGTTTTGAGAAGTCCTGACAAAAGTAAACATAAAAGCTTGGCTATTTTTATACAGCCGTGTTTGGTACATGATTCAGGTCCGTTATTATATTGCCACATTTGTACAGTTAGTATACATTTTTACCTGATAGACCTCTGCTGTGGATAGAGCTTTAATCAGGCTCTGGACGACTTACTGTGGTCATTTTGATGTGCAGAGAGAAGTCTGCTTAGTGCGACAAGAAGAGAGATGATGGATGCAGCTCATTATTTTCAACAGGGAGATATATAATCCATTTTTGATCAATAACGCTCTTTTCTCAATGTAAATATTGATTCATTTCTGAGTCGACACATAAAAATACAATGCGTGGGTGAGACAAAGCTCCCTGCTTATGTCAGAGTTCAGCCATGATTAAATCCTTTGCTATTAACTCTTTAAAGTGTGCGCAGACCAATAAAACATTTGACTTCACATTTGGAAGTACATCAAATATCCTCGCACATATACATCACACAGGCAGTTACTTTTGAAGTACAGTCATCCAGATAATCCCAATCCATCCATCACAGCTGCACCAAAGTGATCAAAATCCCACTGGAATCAGAGAAAATGTAATAATGTAATCATGCATCTGAAATTGCTCTAAATTTTAATGTGATTAATGACACAGTTGCTTCATAAAGAATTCAGCCCCCTAACTTTCTGCATATTGTACTCATTATGCTATGCAGCAGTTTTAATAAATCATCATGCACTCACAGTGTGTTTGTAATGGGCTTTCCATGCCTTATAATGCCTTATGAGCACCACTTCAAGTAATGTGTTGCCCTGATTTTTACTGCAAATGGGATTAGTTTTTGAGTTCCTGCATGCACTAAAATGGGTTTGATAGAGGTTTGTATGGATCTGAAGATTCTCTGCGTGTGTGTATTTGTGAGTGTGTGCATCTGCTCGTGTTGTTGTGGAGCTAGGCCTGATGGGAGTCCGGGTCCGGGGGGTACAGCTCTAGTTAATAATTCAGATGAGGCTCATTATCAAGGCAGCGCAGATCTCTCTCTGATTCCACCTTAATTGCAGGCAGGATGTGCCTCTCAGACACTCTCAAAGTCACTCCCCCTCCTGTCTGCAGCTGCAAATGACTACCACACACACACACACACACACGCACACACACACACACGCACACGCGCACACACACACACACACAGATCTCCACTACCTCTTCTCCAGACCTCTCCTCTCCACAGCCGTTCCCCTCGCTGAGATCAGGTCAGTGTGAGCAGGTGAAAACGGACATTTAGAGATGAGTAGATAAATCTCACTCACAGCTCATGACTATCGCAGAGTATCGACTCCAAGGCCAGGCATGCGCTCCGATTATGAGTCGCTTAGATTTTTAATCAGATCTTCATGAGGGTTTTCTCCTGTTGGAGGGCTAAGCAAACTAAGATTGATGGGAAGTAATCAGTCAGAGGACAGGGCGCTGTGATTAATTCTGTAGGAGAGTGAAGCTCTCAGTGCCGCACCGGACGACCCAGACCACGGCTTCTCCACCCCAAATACTCGGTCAATTTGAGGAGTGGAGGGCATATACAAACAAGGAGTTCAAACATATGTTTTGTTTAAACAATGGCATAGTTTACACCAGTAGTGGAAGATTCTACAAACAAAACAAGATTAAATTCTCAACATGGAGCAATCTTTTCTTCACTCTGATATCTGAACATACCTGCACACTCACAGTCGTCTAAATCATCTTTTTAGTCGAGGATATTTTTGGATGTGAATTGAGAATAATAACACCCACCCTGCAGCTTTCCCTCTGGCTTATATTACTCAACAGTTGGCTGTGGATGGGGAAATTTCCCCGAGATCACCAAAGTGTTAATGTTGAAATTTGGGAGTCAGAGGAAATTGAGTTTTAACATCAAAGATCTCATACTAACCCCCTTTTTTTAACATTCTAAATAACAACATTGATATGTCAGAAAACACATTTCTCTAAAACAGTTTCCATAAATTGTTTATCATGCAGGTAAAAACAGGATGGAGCTGATTATCCTGATTGTTTCTCAAATTATATTTTTTACCTGCAGATGAAATGTGGTCCGTGCAGAAAGGAAAACTGTTAAAGTTTTATTTTTAAGATTAAAACATGACTACAACACGTTATGGGTGCTGTTATATTAAGACTCAGAGAGAATGTGTAGTTTAAACAAAGAAAGACAGTCCAGCTACACATCTCTGATAATGAAAAGCTGATAAATACCTGAAGGAAGAGCAGGCTCTGAAGAGAGGATGCTGTCTTTTTTTTTTTGTCAAAGTCGCTTTGAGCACGATTTGAAACCAGTATAATTTTCCAGGTAGATTTAGAATGGCAGTGCATTTATTTAAAGTTATATTGCACTATTGTTTGTTAGGTGACAACAATCTTACTTTGTAAACTCAGTTTGCAGTTTAGTGTCCAGAAGGTGAGCAGACTATCTGCTCAGTGTTACTCACAGCTTGGTGCTCTGAGACATGTCAGTAATGTTAGTGAATCCTCGGCATATCCTACCAGTGCTCATCTACCAACTCCAACCTCACCAAGCAGAGCAAACACAACCTGGCTCTTCATTTTATTGACACTCAGGTATATCATTTTGAAATCACCATTTTTGATACCCTCACAGGACCTCGATTGAAGAACACTATTGTTTAAAATAGTTTCACCGTCACCACTGCTGGGTTTATTTTACCCGCTGTAAATTATCCAATAAAAAATACTTCTCATCTACTGAAATGGAAGTAGAACATGACAGTGCAAAGGGAAGTACTCTTCTTCTACTTTTTCATATGTTGAGTTTCATAGAATGGGAAAAAAAAAAGTATCATTAGTTGACTCAAAAGTGAGCTTTAGAAAGAAGTTTTATTTTACGACATGTACCTGTGGAAAGAACCAGGGCTGGGAGCAGGGAAACACACCAACCTTTGACAAGGTCAGTGAGAAGCATGAAGGTAACCAGGGATACATGACACTCAGACAAATACAACACAATGAAAATCATGATGGTACATTTGCTATTTTTAGGAGTTCCAGTTTGGTTGCCCTTTTTGTTTCATTTAAGTCCTGTATGCATGAAATTACTGTTATTTTTAATAACAATACTGGGCTGTTTACAACCTGAGGGCATCCACAGACCTACGATGGCTCAAATTGTGCTCTGCAAACTTTTGTGACGTGGTCTGAATAACTGCACCTGTATGCTTCATTCTTGGGTTGTAGCCTAAGCTTGACTTCATTGACACTTAAATCTTGTTTGACAGAAAGTGCATGTAACATTTGACTTGTCATCTGGATCATCTGTGAGTGTTGTCAAGGCGAAATGTGACAGTCAAAGCACATGATGCTGTTTTTTTTTCCATCACCGCAGCAGCAGGAAGATGCTGTGTCGGCTTAAGTGCCTAAATGGATAAAACAGCATGCCAACAAGAAAGAATAATGTGTTGATTTGAGGCTGTAATTGCTCTATATAGACATACTGACAGTCTGAATTCAAGTTGTGACTTTAAATTGAGCTTAAAAAATAAAGAAGAATATATTGTGCCTTATGAACCCAAACATTGATCAAAATCAGCAGGGTTTTCTAACACAGACTGTGAATATCTGAGATGTCAGAAAAGTGGTTGCGCACTTATTTCAACCCAAAACCTTACATAGTAATCAAAAGGCCTTGAACGTTTTCACCTATTATCACAAAAAGAAGTTATTTCACTTGATGAAGTAAAAAACTGAAGAATAGTCCATACAAGAAAAAGCACACATGAACTTACTGTGGTGGCAAAAAGGATAATGGTTTGGTAAAGCAGAGCAAAAATACTGTTGCATAACTGAGTACCTTCAGAAAAAAAGTCTACAAGCTGGTGTGTGTAATCTAAAGTTGGGGGAAGATTATTTTTAGATTGTTATATCAAAAGGTGCTGAAAAAGCTGGTTTCAGGGCATGTTGGTTTAAAAGCTCCACTTCATCATTTTACAGTATAATACGATAAATCACCATTAAAACAGATTGTTCCCAGTGTAGTTCACTCATGTTCAGGTGATGTTCAGCATCAATCAAGTCGCATTCATTTACCGGCAATTGAATCCATTTTCATTAAAGATGTCTGTAATTGCACTTTGATCAGAGTTGATAAAAGCCAGTTAAAAATGAAAGCCATTAGCGCCTTAAGAGCAGGATCATTTTCTGTGTTTTAACCAGAGTTATTTGCTCGCTGTCTTTGTTAGAAGTCTGTTAAAGCGGTTGATACATCCTGAAGGTGTCTGCTAACGATGTCAAGTTCAGCGCAGACACAGAAAAAGAACATGACTACTGTCTATTGTCGGCACAAAGGAGGGTCAGGGAAGAGTTTCTCACCTCATGAATATTCATAAATCCAACGGCAGATCTGGACAAATTACAATAAAAGCCTTTCCGTCTGGAGCTGAGAGGAAATCACTTCATTCTCGTCATTTTGGAGATTTTTAATCAAAAATCATTAAAGTGGGGGAGGTCAAAGGTGAAGAGATTTGTAGTGTGTGTGTGTGTGGCAGCTTTCTAAGGGCATCCTGGAGGCAGACAGAGGTTAGCAGCGTAAGACAGTCTCTCTGTGGATTTCTATGTCAGTTTGATGAAAATAGGTCAGGATTCAGAGCTCGGTGTTTAGCATTCTGCCCATGTGATGCCTGACGCCGAGCCTGACGACAGCCAGCCTTGAATGAACTCCAGACTCCTCTCTGTTTTCCCCCCTCCCTCTCCACACACCCACCCAACAACACCACCCCTCTGCCTTGCTCCTTTCCTCCGCAATCCAAACTCTGTCCTGTCATTCTCTGTCTCCCTCTGTGCTTTGGCTTCCATCGCTCCGAGCTAACGTAAAAAAAATTCAAATCTGTGGCCCCAGATTAAGCCTGCTCCTGCACAGAAATTGCACTTAAATCCACAATTGTCTGTGTCTGGTAGAATTTATTAGATTTAGATGTACTTTTGAGTGTTGTACTCCTGCTTTCCAGAGAGAAAATAGATGTGCTGCAAAGTTTTATGAGGATAATATTTCAGCCGTGGCCAGCAGTGACCTAGCTTAGCATAAGGTCCACGGTATGTTTGGTCACCACGAGAAAGCCTTGATTTATTATTCTCCCACAGAGCATGCCCTCATCTCTCATGACTGCCATGCTTTAAAAATGACTCTCTTAAAAGGTGAATTCACTTACAGATGAGCCACTTTAGCTTCATCTGAGGCTCTGCAATTGAGTCACAGCAACCTCCTCTGGCATGAGGAGAACTGTCTGCACACAAAGAATGGTGGGGGAATATAAAGCTAACAAGGAGAGCAGATAAGTGGAGAGACTGCTGCGAGGTCAATTCTGTTAAGTGAATTTTCTGATAAGCTTGATCTGTGTCCAATGAGATTACCCAAACTGACAAAAGGTTGTTTCATAGCCTTCAAAACACAGTCTTGTTGCCTCAGAGGGGTTGGCCGTCTTACCTGGACATTAGCCAGCAGCTAATTTACAAACACAACTTATGTCGCTCTGAATGCGTGACTTGAGCTGACACCAATTTCTGCTCCAATAGTCAAACTGTTTGCTTTACACTTCAATAAGCTGGACTGATCCTCAAACAACTGATCAAAAATGTATTCTGAAAATTATTATATTGATTTCCTCCACACTACAACTGCTTCATTTAATGTGCATGAACTCTTGGAGAATAATCCAGAGCTGCTAATACTCTGTTGATAAAACTACCTGGTCTTTTATCAGAAGACCTAAAAAAAAATTGTCAAAATTGTGCACAATGTATGAGATATTGCAGGCTAACATTAGCAGGGCTAGCACCACCAACCCTTTAGTTTCTACAGGTTTACATCAGCACATCTGTGGAGGTCACATGTTGTGCCAGTTGAGTAGTTTTCCCCAGTTTAGCCAATGCACCATACGTACTGTACACACTATTTCATCTCTATTTTCTAGATGAACACAATACCAAACCACTGTAATCTGTAATTGTTTATAACCAGGTAGTAGATCATTAGCTTTGAGAGCTCTTCCAGATTTTTTTCCCAATAATAAAATGTTGATGTTTAGTGCAACCAATGAGTAATTTTTATGCTTCACATCCTCAAAGAGGACGTGATTTTGATTTTACTGTCTTGTAGTAAATCTTTTTTTTTCTTTCTCTGGTGTTATAGAAAAACCTGATTTCAGCCCCTGTCTAAGACCCTGTTTAAACAATAGTGTTTCACCCTGAGACGTGAAACAAGCAGTGAAAAAAAAATCTACCTTCACATGGAAACGCCTAGGGACTGAAAATGCTGTAGTATGCATGCCAGGCCTGTAGATGGTAATATAACTGTAGGAGGTGTTTACACAACAATGTTTTAGGAGCCGTAGTAAAGGTGAGCAGATCATTTGGCTTATCTGTTAACTATTTCTTTGCTGGTTGTACAAATGGTGCAATAGATGCAATTTTTGCTGAAAGACAGTCAGTAGATTTAGCAGTACAAACACGACATTGTAGTCCACGATTGTTACTTTTGTTGTTATCCTTGTTTGAGTGTGGCCAATCGACAATGAAAATATAATGTTTTTGAAAGTTTACCTTTGTATTTCACCCTGAAATAGTTGTTGTGTTGTAGCTATTGGAAGATCTTGGAGTATCTTTATCGTGCCATTCTCAGCAAGTCTTGTGAAGATCTTGTGTCACCTTTAAAACACTGTTTTGATCTGTTTACAGACAGATTCATGGATTTCTACAATATATGAATATGCAGGAGTTTGAAAATATGCATGTTTAGTTGAAACATTCATCCACCAAGTTTAAAAAATGAGAACACATTATACCCACTCTTTAATTAGAGCCATCAAAAGTAACTTCTATGTTTGAAGAATATCAAATACCTGTCCTTAGTTGAAACCAATAATTCACCAGAAGTTGACAGGCCAGTATTACTGCAGTGATGTCACCTTACAACATCGACATGTTTCAATACATGCTGTTCTCAGAGGCTGATAGTTTTCTCCTACCATAACTCTTCAGGTGACAATGATATCAAGGACACAAGGACTTCAGGAAGAGACTATCCAGTCCTCGACTCCTCTGATAGCTGTGCCAGACTTTGACTTTGACAGAAAAAAAAACAACAACACCGAGTGCACAAAACTCAAGCCTTCACTACACGAAATGTCCACTTGAGTGAGAGTGACTGTCGTCTCACTCAGACTTTTTTGCAGAAACATACTTGGAGGCTGGTGGGAGACACCAGCTTTTTAAAAAGTTTGGGTGAATATTTTCTTCCAAACCTTGAAGTCTGCATACGGTGTTTGCTGACTTCAGAATTAGTGTGTGACATTAATTGCATACCTGCATCATTGCATTTTAAGCAATGAAAGCTCAAGGGTAGTTTGTAGTTTGCTACATGTAGTTTGCTCAATGCAGCTAACATACAACAGTGAAAGTCACAATGTCTATTTCCTCCTGAGGGAAAGGACCTGTTATAGTTTCATGATTTAGAGGGCTGTAAATTCATTTTTTCACACATGTAAGTTCACTTTTTTAGGGTCCATGCTCTGATAAACCTGATTTTCCCAGTGCCTCTCTCCCTGTGAATCGTTCGACTGCACCTCACCCTCTGATTTATCGGCTCTCTGAAAGTCTGACTTCATCAAATCCTTGATACCGCTAGTCATATATACTGTCTTTGATGAGTGCCACCGAAGTCGATGTGTGGATTTAATAGCAGCATTAATCTGCCTGTGTAATGGTGTTGTTGAGTGGAAGGTGGTCACCACAAGATGCAGCACTAAAAGATGAGTTATGAGCCCAGCCGGCGAACGATGAAAGGGCAAAATGCAAAGCAGCTGAGATGTGGAGGAGAGCGCAGGAATTAAACAAGGTCTTCTCACTCTCTGCACACAGGAGAGGACGGGTATCGACTGGAGCTAGTTACTGAGGAGGCTGTGAAAAACAAGATCTAAGACAAGGCTGTCAAAGTTAGCAGCAGGTTGTCATCTGCAGATAGGTGTTGCTAAACACACATTTGAGGTGATAGTTTATTTCTGCTAATTTTCTGAGAACACATGTGATTGTCATGTGACATTTGATGCCACTTTCTCACTTAATGAGCTCAACATATTCAGACTAACGTGCTTTCTTCAGCCCTTTTCTAAAACAGTTGACAGGTTGTTTTTGTAATGAGGCCCAGTGAGTATTTTGTGATGCTTTTAATTGGTTGTACAATTAGACTAAAATCATGACAGACTTCAGTCACAGATTCTGTTTGAATCATCTGTAAAAGTTTGGTGGTGTAAAGTAAAGCTCAAGTTGACTACAGTACTGACTGTGTTTGTCGTGTGAAGTATTCTATCTATGACAAAAGTTCTGAGAATAAATGCAAATATAAACTTTTGAGTCAGTCACACATGGTGCATAGAACGATACAGTGATCAATATGTAGTATGTCGTTTTCCTTTTTCAACAGTTGCTGGGGAGGTTAAAGAGTGGCTGATGTCCACCCCTGACTGATAACGTTTCACATTAACACTTGATTAGACGATGACTTCCACTGACCGATGTTCAACACATTCCCTCCATTTAAAAATAAATGAACTCATTAAATGAGTGCAAGGACACAAACATTTGTTGAAATGTCTAAAGTTTTTTTTAAATTTTGCTTCATAATGGCAACTATTTTGTTCACGTTTCCACCAGATTGTTTACTAAAATCCTGCCTAATGTTGTTAAAAGGAGCCCAAGTTTTATCAAACAGCTCTATGCTATTTTTTCCAGACACTGATTTAGTGAAAGTCTGGAGTCAGTGTCAGCTAAGTTTTGTCAGTCTGGTGCCACCTGGTACAGTGGGCCCATGTTACTCCTTGCTGTCTCTCTGCAGTTGATATTTAACAACAAAACATAATGTTATGATGAAACGTGACTATTTTTTGTTTTTCTGAACTTTACTGAACGGATCATCGTGCAGCAACAAAGTAATAAAAATCAAGACAGCACATCATCAAACTGATGCTGAAGGGTACAGTGTCTCAGCTGCAATATGTCACACATCTTTGTGGCTCTTTGCTGGACTTTGAAAGTGCACTAAATAAATCATCAGGATTTAACAACCTCAGGAGGATGATAACACATTTGATATAAGAGGAGTTAGCAGAAAAAAAATGCATTTAGCAAAATGTTATACACTGTCTCAATGTTGGTGAACAGTTTATTGTCTTTGAGTGTTATTGTGAAAGAGTGAGTTAGTAATATTACCAGATTCTTTTAAATCTTTGCTGTAACCTGCAATATACAGTGACTGAAGAGTCCAATGTAACAGTGGACTCTGTTTCTGATGTCCCATGATGCAGCATTAATGGGGTATTGACTATCATAATAAGCTATGCTCTCTGTGTAGCCTCACTGTGGAGTTATTGACAAGCGTGATGGCGACAGTAATGGAGCTGATGGGAGGACAGAGGAGGACGGGATGGTTGGGGTGTTGTGGTTGCATGACTGAGCCATGCACAGGCCTGTGTGTGTGTGTGTGAAATTTGAAGATGGATATTAAAGACGCAGCTCTGACTGAGGCCTTCGCTCCGTTCCGTCCCTGCTCTCCCTATCTCTCTCTCTCCCTCTCTCTCTCCCTCTCTCTCTCTCCCTCACCTACCTTCCCCTTTCTCCCTTTCCCTCTCTTCCCCTCCGTCTCTGCTAATGATCTGCTCCGCCTGTCGCTGCCTGGCTGACTGATGCCCACTGACAGCCCCACTCATGCGGAAAGGCTGCACCCCTCCTCCCCTACACACACACACATACACACACACACACACACACACATAGAGTAATGAACTTCTACACATCCCAATGCTACATATTTGCTATGCATGTGACACACATGCCACATGCACGCCAGCTTGCGTAAGCGCTCACATTGAGACGGATAGATGTGCATTAACAAATCACGCCCATTTGTTCACTCACATGTCAACAAACATATATGTAGAGCAGAGGACAGACGCACAAAGAGAGCACACAGTATAGCACTCGTCCTACACTCTGTGGCATCCTCGTGGAGCAGCTGACTCTCCATCCATGCATTTTTATGCAAATGATGACATATTGAATTAGACAGGCTGAATGGAAAGTGGCACATTTCAGGGAAATTTCTACACTGACACAAAATAGTTTTTTGCTTGCTTGAGGCAGAAAAGTTTAAATAAAGAAATAAAGTAATAAATAGGGTTGTGGATGTATTAGTCATATAAATGATGATTCAGGTTTGACATGATAAGCTTGAAAAATGCCTCAATCTGAGAAGTTATTGGTGAAGAGATGTTTCCTCTTCTCCCAGCACAGCTTTACAGGAAAAAGCTGTTCCCTATCATATTAAGTTTACGTGTTTGATTCATTGAGGAGTTTCTAAACACAAAGGCTGAAACAGTTTAGTGATGAGCTAAAACAGATTGTGGGGAACATCAGGAAGTTTCAACTTCTAATATATGAGTATTTTCTGCATTTCTGTCCTTCAGAACATTTTAAGCTAAACAAAAATCCGAGTCCTCAACAGATATACAGGGTGCCCATAAAGTCTCTTTACAGAAAGTGTATTACAGAGGCAAATGGACAAAATCTGGAAATTGTTATAAAATGAGGAATCAATGCTTAATTTTTTTTTAAACTTATAAAATTGGAAAACTGATTGTGAAGGAGAAAGCTGAAAGGCTTGTCTTACGAAACGAATGTTTTCCTCCGATGTTCTCAGTCTTCCACTTACCCCCTTTTCCCCACAATGCCTCTGTCTCCATAAATTTCTTGTGCCATGCAGGAATTGACTGACATGACGGAGGCTCTCCTCATTACTCAGTTCTGTGGTTTTGCTGAGTCTGCGTAGCTCATTTTGTTTCAATAAGCCATGACACACATTGTGTCTTTTCTTGAGGAGTTGCCATTTGTAGGAATTCATTTAACAGTCCCTCTTTTATCAACAAATTACCTAAACTACACAAATGCAATGTGACTAAGAACTTTGATAATCACAGAGTACATAGACTGAATCTAATTTGCCTTAATCATATATCTTCTAAATTGTTAAGAGACTTTATGGAGACCCTTTTTTATCAAAAAGCTTTTATGTGAGCATATATGTATTATTCAACTGAAAAATTAAATTCAGTAATCTGTTACTTATTTAGACTTATTCGAGGAAACTCTTTCAGATTTATTGTCACATCCTGATTGAAAAAATTAGATTTTCCACACTAATCTGATGCAGACCAAGCTTAGACTTTCTTTCCCAGCCTTACTGCAGGGGCTGGGCATAATTACTAACTTTCCTAAAGCTGAAATAAAAGTAAAATACGAGTAAGTTGATGAAAAACACAATGAGGAAAGGGAAAAAAGCAAAACAACCATCCATCCAACTTACACCCATTTCTGTCCGATAAAACTTTAACTCAGGCTCAAAAACGATACATGCATCTTTAGATACCTGGGAAACGTGAGTTATTATCCAGTTATTGATTGACTGATTGAAAATTTTCATTTTGAAAATGTAGAAGAAATAAGCAAACTGAAAGTCAAAACAAAGAGACTTTGAAGCAAGCAGCAGATATCTTATCCAACACTTTAAATTTTGTGGAAAAAAAACATCTAAAAAATGACAGGAAATTCAAAATTTCTTGACAACCTTATGCAATTCTGGGAAAATACTTCCAACACTTTCTGTTTCATATCACAGTCCCTAAAACAGATGGCGCTGTCATTTCACCGAGCTAATTTATGTTAAGGATAGGATAAAGTAGTGACAGTGGTTAATGGGCATCAGTGTACTACATGCTGTCAAATCACACAGCGGCACCTGCAGTTTTAGTGACATTCAGGTGACGTTGTACATGTAGTTGCTAAAGTTGACGTGCCAGCTCCCTACCTTGTTTTGCATGTAAAGGATTTAAGTGTGTGGCTCAGAGCGCTGGATTTACATGTGTGTTGGGTATTGTTAGGAGAGTCTGAGGATAAATGGTAAACTAAAAATGGCAGCCAGACAGTAAGCAAGTCAAACATTGGGTAGATACCTGTCAACTCTGCTGTATATCCAAGCAAGCATTGCTGTTTTTCTCTGAAGCTCAGGACTGTACTTGTGCTGGACTGAACTGTATTCTGTGCTGGGTGTTTCAAAAACTCACCCTCTCTCTGAATTTGCATCAGATATGATCCAGCACCACATATATCCATCCTCCAATAAGAAAAGCACAGATTTATCACATTTTCATTGTTGCTTAAAAATGTCACCTTTGATTAATGCAACATTTGGGTTCACTCAGATTTTTACTCATTTTAGTTTTCATAACTTATCGAAATGTTTTAAAACCTGCTGCAAGGTTAGACATTTTCTCTAATAATAATAATGAAAGATGCATTCCTGCACATAATTCTCATTTTTAGATGAAGCACAAATTTCTAAATCATAACCTCCAATCATATTTAACATCACCACTACATTTTATTTTGTGGATGTTTCCGACTTTTTTAATCAAAGAAAGATCTCTCTTTTCTTTTATTAGCTCTCGCTCTATCCCAGTATTCTCCTGCTGCTCTGTCTCCTAATTACTAATTGTCTCTTTCCAACAATAACAGTCATGCATATGAAAATCTGACCAAAATAGCACATTTGAATCAATGCTTGGGAAATACTCCCATGAACATCCAAAGTGGTGCAGATACACCCAACAATCAACCCTTTATTTATCACTTTAGGACTGATTCATATTTGATTTGTAATAAAATGGCGATATGTCTGAAGCGTGCTCTGCTCGGTCCCGTCTCAGCCTCTCAGCATCAGCGGCCTGCCAGGGGACTTTCAGGGAGGTAAGAAATGAGGTCAGTAAGCAGCGCTGTGATGCAGGGCGACACCCCTGGGCTCCCCCTCGGTCCCCGCCTGCACACAGCCCTCAATCCCCCAGCTGATGGCTCAGCCCCGCCATTACACTCAGCTGGGGTTACGCAAGGCTCCGCGAGGCCTGCCGGCTCTGGCACAGATTAGCTGCGGAGATGTGGCCAGGTACTTCACGGCTGTAAGAAAGAGCTGGGCTGGAGACCAAATAAGAGGGTGTTTTAGACCATAACAGAGCATAAAGAGTGTTATTTATATCAATACCTAGTGTTCCAGGCTGCATGTTTATGGTGTTTTCATCTCATATCTCGCATTTTGAAGGGTCTGTGAGGGATCATAAAAAGGTTTACGTGTAAATAATTACTCAGACTTGATAGGAGTCGGTGCTAACACCAACCTTGGGGTTGTCAGGTTGAGAAAAATCTCCGTTGCTGGTGAGTAATAATGGCCCCGTTATTAATTAATGTTCATAACTTTTTTAAGATTATAATGGGCTATCAAGTCTGCAGTCATAAATTATTATATGGGATTAAAAAAGTTATTGTGTATAGTGTTTGTAATTAACTATAAAGTTTTTCTGCAAAAGCACATAAGCCTACTGTACAGAAAACAAACTCTGGCAGAGATTTTTCACAGCATGACACTAAAACAAACTCAAAGCTTTTCTTACTCACAGTGTGGAGCTTTTCCTTAAGACAAAGGCACCAAATTTAAAACTTTAATCAAACCTTGTAGATTTTGTTTTTTTATAATATATTGGATGGTATAAACTCTTCTAATAATTATCTGTTTTTATGTGGTGTTAAAAATGTCTGTTATTGAGTTTTGCTTGCACATATACACATCCTTTTTAGTTTCCCATTTTTAGTAAATGCAGTGGTTTCTATGATTCACCCAGATAGTGTTTTTGAAAAATTTAAGGTTTGTATAAACGATACCTTAAACTTTGAACCCATTGTTTTTAATGGCAGTCATAAACAGTTGAGCATTTAATTGTTGGACATTTGCTGAATTGTGGCTATTTATACTTTTCATGGTTGATTTTTTTTTTTAAAACACCCATAATCTGTTTGGAGTTTGTGGAAAGTCAGTCAGTTCCAGTGGACAGAAGAATTAAAGAGGGGTATTGTCCATTTTTAGGTTTTCACCTGTCACTTTTGTGCCCCTGTAGTAGTAGCTTTACGTGATCTACAGCTCGAAAATAACCCTTTTGTTCTCACACTGGTGTTTCAGAAACCTTTATGTTAGCCTTTGTTTGAAACACTTTGATTTGCTGCTGCTGCTGTCTCTTTAAGACTCTCGACTCTGCGAACCTCTTCACTCTGATTGATCAGCTCTCTGGGGGGGCAAAGCTACGGGCAGACATTGGTGTTTGAGACCTGCCCCTTTAATGAATCAAGTATCAGTTGGGAGATCCTTATGTGATGACATCACCACTCTAGCAAGTCTTATGAAGATCTTGTACCATTTTTAGAAATGTATGTATATATTTTTAGATCCAAGTGTTTTGATCAGTGTACAGACAGATTCAGAGATTTCTTTAACACGTGAGTTTGCAGATGTCTGAACATAATTGTTACTTCATGGAAAAGCACAATACGCACTCTTTAAGTTTGTTTGTGGTAGCAATGATGGGTGTTGGGAGGGTAAAACGGTACAGCACCTGTAACTAACAGGTTCTCAATCTGAAATGTGTTTCCTCGACTCCATCTTATACAGTACATGATAAAACTGACCTGTAGAAGAGAGATCTTTGAGGGCACCCTAAAGAGGATGCTAAAAAGAGATTTGATGTGAACACTTGGAGCATCATGCATCAGCATTTCACCTAAAGCACAGCCGTGTCTGACTATGACCCCACCTTTTTGGACCTTGTTCCTGTTACTTATGAAATATTGAGTACCCTTTTAACTCAAGTATGGGCCTCTTCACGGGGGTCACTGGTTTTTCACTCACAAGTCTTGTGCTTAAGGGATGAAAGGTGGAGAGACTCGATGATCATCTGGACTGAAGTGACCCTAAAGTTGGCAGAGTAACTGAGCAACTGAGGCAGAGCTGTGATACAGATTGTAAGAATGATTATTAGTGCAACAGATCAGTCACTAGACTGAAACACAGTGATACAGAATGTGAAGTCTGAGGATGGTCAGCCTGAGGAGACTGACTTTAAAACTGGAACATTCTGAGAAAATCTTATCGAGGTCCTCAAAGCAGACACACCTTTCAACAAACTGGGAATATGAGATTGTTTTATAACTGAGATAGGTGACCCGGTAACTAACAAAGTCAATATAAATGATGGTATTATTGGTTGATACTGGTGCAAGCTTCATTTACTCTTGTAATTGTGTTTCCCTTTGAGTTCATTTGATTCAAATATAACAATTTTATCTCAAAGATATTAAAAACAATTTTAGTCTAATTAACATTCTGACAGGAAAATGTGTTTTTATCATCACTATTTCCTGGTTTTTATTCTAAATAAATCTAGATATGGTCTTGAGAAATTACTTTTCAAAGAGTTATTCCTGAAAAAGTGGGACTTTTTCTTATATTTGGATGAATATGTTAATTTTCCCATACAGGCTCTAATGATTAAAGGATTGAGGGAATGAGTCATATCTTGGGAACATCCTGATTTTTAAGTAGTGGCTTCATAATTCTTTTTTATTACACGCAATGAGGGTTTTTCGTCTTTTTTTGAGGGGGTTTATGGGTATCTTTTTTTGACATTTACACTTCCACACAATTGAACTCCCTCATTAGTCGTGTGTAAGCAGCATGATGAAATCCTGGATGTTGAAGGGCAACATGGAGGGAGAATATCATTCCTGCACAAACTTCTTCCAGCACTTTCTGCCCTTCAAACATGGATTCAAGGCTAACTGTAACTCAAAGGAAGGAGCTGTTACTAAGGATTGACACCCATGATATGAAGAAAATGAAACCCATTTCCATTTCGTCTCAATTAACAGGATGGTTTCAAACTTTGTTAGCTGTGGTCGGAGCGTCGACGACAGTGGAGTTAGTTCTCGGTTCAGCTGAACGCGACGCCGCTTAGATGTGCGGCAGGAACAACTTCAAGCCTCTAATGAAGTTTCTCGTCGACTCTTTGAAAGACTGAACGCTCCGCTGTACTCCACCCCTCAGCTACCAGCTTGACCCCCCCTTCGCTCGAACACACACTCATGTGCGTATGCTCAAACTCACACAGAAAACACACATTCCAGCATCCCCATTAGCAATTCATGAGCGGCGTCTCATTAGACTTTAAGTTTTACCATAGGCCTCTGAAGTATATGGCTGGAGCAGTTATTAATATTTCATAGTCTCCCATTGAGGAGCTAAAAACGAAGTCAACCCGCTTCCGCTACAAAGTGACTCTCGCTCCTCTTTTTTTTCTTGTCTTCCACTTCTTTTTACCCCCTCTCTTTTCCCTCTTCGTTAGACTGTCTCTCTCTTCGTCGTTTGCTCCTCCGCCGCCGCTGCCGCTTCCTCGCTTTCCCGATCCTTCTCTGCCACACAGACCTTAACTCAAACTGACTTAATTGGGCTGTCTTTGTTCTGGGAAATGTGGGCATACCTTCTCCAGAAGGAGAAGTAGAAAGTGAAGAGGGGAGGAAAACGACAGAGAAGGCGGGAAACGGTGGAGCAGAAACCTGAGTGAACTCGCAATCGCTCTACGAGTACTCCCCGTGCCATACTCCGGTTAGGGGGGCAAAGGGGTGAGGAGTGGGGGGTAGAACGAGATGATGTGAGTGTGTGTGTGGAAGCATGATGGGGAGGGGAGTCTCGGGGGTTCACGGGGTGTCTGTCAGACTGGCAGACAGGAGCTCTGCCCCCGAAACAAACCCATGCATGAATAAGTCAATAAAGCCATGTCTGTGCGATGTGTGTGTGTGTGTGTGTGAGAGAGAGAGACACACACACACACATGGAGTGAAAGGAGGGATGAGCAGAGCATCAGATGAGAATGAGTGTGATGAGGCTCCTTGTTTCCCAGCGTCTGTGACAATGAGACAGACGCCACATTCCCTCACAATGAGAAACAGACCGAGGGAGAGGAAGAAGAGACGAGGAGTGATCAAAACCAGAGCGAGGCAGAGGAGCACTTTGAATTGGTTGGGACAGTTACAGCATGTTTGCACTTTGCAAGAAAATTTGTTGGAAGCAAAAGTCTGTGGGAATAAAAGCACAGGCCTCAAACGCGAACCCAAATAAACCCAGATGAACCCAACTGAACCCCGATAGTTTTCACGAACAGAAAACCAAAATTCAAAGGAAACTTAAAGACGGATTGTTCAGGATTTGAAAACAAAAGATATTTGTATTGTTCAGTATTAGAGAAAGGTTTCATATTCCTACAAAACACATACTGAGTATATCTGTCTCTATACTGACCTGCATAGAATTTCAACTCCTATATTTCAACCAAAAAAGATTTTGAGCAATCATGAAAGCCTGAACAGCATCATCACTGTAAACGCTGGTGTCAATTCAAAACTGAAGGCAAACCTGAATCACCAGAAAAAAAAAACAAAAACAAAGACAACTGTGGTTAAACGCGATGAGATGAAAAGACATCCTGGGGGCGATCAACATAATTAATTCATGTCTGCAGTGCAAACTTCACACATTCACTGCTGTATGATTAAGTGACATGAAGTACATCAAGTATCATCACCCTCCAATCAGAAAGTGAAAGGCATGAAGAGGAAAACTGGCTATTTTGGTAACATTAGCCTCATTAGCAAAACAAAATGAAGGAAACCCTCCTCTTTTGAATGACATCCACCGCATCAACTACAAATACTGATGCATCTGAGGAGTTAAACTTCCTCAGTTTTAGACAAGTATTAGACACTTGGTTTTCCTGTAAAAGTTGACCTATTTGCTTACATTCATCAGTAATAACTCTGTAAGGTAACGGACAAGAAGTGGCCACACATATTCACCATTATGCTGCCAGAGTCTGCACAGAAGAGACTATGGAGAATCTGAGTGGAGCTAGGTAACAAAAAAAGCAAGACATATATTTAGTCATTTTCTTTAGGGAGTCTAATCTCTCCCCCAAAGTATCTTACCAGTTCCGAAAAGCTACACAAGAACAGCAAATGTCAATCATTGTAAGATGTGATGTAAAACCCCATTTTTAATGTCTAAGAACTTATTAACTACACTCAAGAACTCATAAAAAAGAGAACTTAAACACAATCCAGCCAAATAATATCTCTATATCACCACAGCAAATGGATGTGAGAAACATTTCTATGAGGTGTTTTTTCAGTTTTACCAAGTTGTACCAACTCCTATCCAGAATGAATGAGGAGGCAGAGTTTTTGACCTATACTGCAGCCAGCCACCAGGGGGAGCAGTTTTTGTGGTGACCTCACTTCGAGCAATAGCAGCATGGCATCCATAGCATTTACAGTCTTTGGTCTACAGTATAGTGGCGTGTAGTGTAATGAAGTGTAATAAAAGTCTGAATGGCTTTCGTATTAGTGGAATGTTTAATACTTTTCATGTTTTTTTTGTTTTTTTTTTACCTTACTAGCCAAGAAAACTACAGTTCTGAAAAATATATCTTTTCTGTGTCCGTTGTACGGACTAAAACGCTAAAAATTGAACTCTTTTAACTTCTGTTGTGGCTATATTTCTGTTGTGTTGTAGCTTTTCCCTTTGTGTGGGGGACATTTGTATTCATGTCATTCTGTTTGCATTTGTGAAGTGGTTTTTACAAAATGTCTGACACCTACCAGTCACTGTTGGAAAACTGGAGAATACTGTATTGTCAATGGAAAGCTCAAATAATAGAGTTCAGGGATCTGAACAAGGCTCTAAGTTCACTCATTTCATCCATGTTTTAATGTTCATAACACACAACTTAATGTCAGGATTTTTTTGTCATGCTTTGTAGATGAGGCCCATTGATTCTAACAATCACTAGAAAATTCTAAGTTTTCTCTATGTACTTTTACAACCTCTTGAGAGAGGTTCTTTTCTCTCTCATTCAACAACATTACTTTTTAGTAAATGAACCTCTGACATGCTGAACTCTTAAATTTAAAAAGAAGGGGAAAATGAGGTTGGTTGTGTGAGTACAGGTGGCAGGGAGGACGACAAAAAGACATGTTACTCACGACACATGATGAATTAATTTTGTCTCCTGGTACTCTGGATTAGACTGCAAGTTATTGTCAGAAGAGAAAAAGCTGTCCTGGTTCATCATTAGAGCCTTTATAAAGTGTTGACACATACCCAGATTAAAAAAAAAACAACAACAAAAAAACCCCACTGCAGCAGGGATGAAAGAGACATTAAAATAAATGAATGAGTCTAAAATTCCTATCCACATTTACAGAAAACTGGCTGGATGCAGGATAACCTTGATAAGATTTTTGCACCTCAAATGTTCCTGATTGTTGTTTTCAGTGAAAAGGGCCCAAAAAAACTCAGAGTGAGATCATGATTTAACAAGGGGGCAGTGTAACCTTTTGTTCATTTCCTTCTTGAAAGCCACCAGAGTTAATGGGAAAACCAAACTAATTTTTCCCAGACTTTTCAGTCTCACTGCCTTGGTCAGGTTGTTTTGTTTTTGATACAGATTAACTATTAAACCTCCAAATATCTGTGTCACAAAAAGCCACGGATCACAGCAGAAAGATCAGCTCCAGAGAAGTTGCTGTGTTTATATAAATTAAAGGCGAATTAAAGAAGGGAAATTCTTAATTAATCAAGAAAGTTATTTCTGTAAGGATTTTTTTAGACTTAACAATCTGAGGCCCTGGATGGAAAAAAACAACAACAGTTTGATACTTCTTTCTTTGTCCGTTTGTCACTTTCTCAATCACATAAACGTTGAAAAAAACAGAAAGAAAAGTCTCTAACAAGTGGAGTGGACTTGGAGTCCTCCTGAGTCATGATCGGCAGGTTCAGGTCAGGTAACAGATCTCCAGGGGGGGTCGAGGGTGATGAGAGTAAGAGCTTCAGGTGTTTATTTATAGCATCTACGATGTTATAGCTCCCTTGACACACATGCACACCTCTCTGTGACGAACCACTCCTCGGCGTTGAAAGGAATGATTTAATAAGAGCCAATGAAGTCAGGGAAACGGAGGGAAAGAAAGGAGACGTGGAGAGAGAGATGGAGAGAGATAGGGAGGGGGACAGTGACACAGTGAAAGAAATGGAGGGTGGAAACTACTCAGTGTCCTTGGAAACCCATAAGGCTAATTTGAATTTGAGACTGAGGACTTCTTCTCTCTTTCGCCTCGAGTGACCTCCTCGCCCTTCTTCTTCTGCTCTCCCCAATCAGTTTAATCTCTCTCAGCTCATCCCTCCCAGATTCTCTCTCTCTCTCTGACTCTCTCTCACTCTCTCCCATCCGTCGTTCATTACCGCTCACTCACACCAAAGCAGATTTCTTTCCATGACGGATGGGTTTCTGAGAGCGCACGTCCAAAAAGCTCTGTCAGATCTTCTGCTGGTGTAGTAAAAGCTGTGAGGTTCAGTCGGGGACATGTGTGACACTGAGGGAAGGGTTTGGTTCGGGGTGTTTAACGTCATTTTTGTGTCTTTGTCACCGCCTGGATCCACTTGTGGTCGGCGTGGCAGAGAGCATGTTGGCCATGGGAAAACTGCTGCATGCCTTTTGAAAGGGGGGGGGGGCTCAAGGTCTCCCTCTCTTTCTGCTCTCACCCCATCAATTTTCCCCATGCATTTTTCCTACGGTCTCTGTGGTTCTCGAACGCCTCGCAGGCATCTTTACAACTCCTCTTTCAACATCTTAACCCCCTCCAGCCTTTTCTCGCCTCGCTCCGCTCTGCCCTCACTTTTCCTCCCCGTCTCTTCTTCTCTCAGCGATGGTCATGTCTCACGGGGGAAGACAGTTGGCAGGATGCAGGCTTGCTGCCATGGCAACAGGAACCCTCCCTCTCCCTAAGGTCTCCTTAGCAACTAGTAGCTTGGCATTGTAGTAATGAGCCGGCCCAGCATGCCACGCTAGTGAAGCACGAGATGTGTGCATGTGTGTGTGTGTGTGTGTGTGTGTGTGTGTGTGTGTGTGTGTGGCTTTGTCTTTGTGAGGCTGATATTCACAGTGTCAGAGCTAGATTTGACTTCTGCACTGGTGTCAATTAATAAAACAGGATTAAACTTATGTTAAATGTATGATTTCTGAATATGTTTATCCCTTTTCCTCACGCGTCTTATCAATTTCTCCACTTTCCCAGATTCCATCCCCTGCATTGAAAGCCTCATCCTGCAGGAGCGACAGTCTGCTCGTATTAGGCTGAGTGTTTGAGTTTTTTAAAATTGGCTTACATCAAAAGCAAATCTGACAGGACGAGTTCCTCTGAAAGAAACCCAAGCTCTCTAAAAAAGTAACGCTGTGAATTAAAATGATTTAAAAGCAACAATCAATCAGAAATCTCATGAATTTTTGAAGAGTGTTTCCAGAGCAGGCCGAGAAGGACTAATTGAATCAAAAGGTATTATGAAGTATTTATTACCAGCCATGAGTGAGTGTTCTTTTCATAAATTTGAGTCATTACTATTCCTGTCTGATGGCCGTGGTGTTTGAGAGCGGGCCCTGAAGCAGGTATCAGGTTACAGGAGTGATTAAAGATGAAGCTAATGATGATCCATTATGACGAGAGACACACCACACAGACTGCTGTGAAATACGACCCACACCGATCTGTGGATGTATGTGCTCCCGATAAATGCTCCGATCAGAGGTCATTGAAGATCATCCACTGAGCCATCACTTTGTTTCAAAGAGTTTAGTTCACAAAAAAGCAGACTGACTCTTTCATATGATACCACAGAAGAGTTTCAGGGCCAAAGATGATGGAAAAAAAACACAAGGAGGAAGATTTGGTTTTAATTGAAGCCCTTTTCCTCAAGTTGAAAATGTAAATTTGAAAAAAAAAAAAAATATTTTTTTTTTCTGCATATATCAAGTCGAATTTCAAAATAAAAAGGCAAAATAATGAAACACAAAAACAAAATTTGGAGATAAAAGGTCAAAATTTCAACTTTTTGATATCCAAATTTTGACTCTTATCCCAATGTTGACTTATCTAAAAATTTTGACTTTCTATCTCAAATTTTTTACTTTTTATCTCAAAATTTGGACTTTTCTCCTCTTAATTTTGATTTTATTATCTGAAATATTCCCTGTTTTGACATAAAATTTTGACTGTAGTCTCATAATTTTGCCTTTTTCTCTCAAAATGTTGACTTAACAGGGGCAGGAAAAATCGCCACAAAGTCAAATTCTCATTTTTAATTTGTCAACTGACTAAAATGGGCTTCCATAACTTTTACACACACTTACGGAAAAAAAAAAGAATCATTTGTCCAGAGATCAGTTAAATGTACGTTAAGGACACCCACACTACTTCCACAGGTTGGTCTGATCAAACATGAAGTCGTCCTGCAATCCAGACACTTCATAGTGAACTCTTTGAACTTGCACCAGGCTGTGACTTGATGTAGAAAATGTCGACAAAGTGCAAAATAAAACAAAGAAGAGTGAAATATTCAGGGACTTCAACTATAAAATGTGTTGTTCTCATATTGATGCTCTCCTGTTGGTTAGAATCCAACTATTAGCACAGGAAGAGATTTTATCTGGAGGACTCCCTGAAACATTCTTTCAGATAGATTTTTTTAGTCCTTCCAAAAAGACCTCTCTTCATGTATTAAATGTATTTAGTTTAACTAAAGCAAAATGTTTAACAGATCAGAAATAGTACTCAAAAGAGAGTTAATGCCTTATTTTTAGCTTCAGGGCGGGTGAAACTATACACGGGGCCAGAGGCAAAAAGGTTGTTGATAACAGTGATGGTGCTGTATCTTTACTGCAGAAGGAGCAAAAACACTCACTTCTCATTTAAATTAGCTTATCTTTAAAAAGCTGAAAAAACTGCAGCTATTTCCAGAGTTCACATAACCTCTTGGCAAGAGGGAAATATTTTCTTCAATGTGAAGAAAGAACTTTCTGGGAAGTTTGGATCATTTTGACAAATAATTCCTTTTCCCCATTCTTCCTGTGTTGTCTACCTGCAAAACACTTCACATTCATTTCTACACCTCAAGATTTGAAAAATATCAAAAGTAAAATGCATTTTTCTAACAGAAAAGTCAAAAAATGTTCTTGCTCGTAATCCTGTAAGGACAGAGTGACCCAAAACAAGTGATTCATTGTGTTGTTGTTACGGCTCTGATTTTTGATTGTTCTGCGCAGTGGTTGACTTTTTGTTTTTAAGAAGGGTTTAAAGAAAAACCTTTGAAATCTTTGATAAGTCTTAAGAGTGATTCATGCTTGTACAAAACTCCTACAAAACTTACCAACATTTCAGTGGTGGTTTGCTTGTGTGAAAGTGAAGAGCAGAAATTTTCACCTTGAAATTTTTTTTCTCTCTTACTTTCTCCTGCCAGCCCCCAACAGTGAAATTTGGAAGTGAATTTTACAGAAGTATTTTAGGTGGGCCAGTGTGAGAGGCAACAAAAGATTCAAAAAATGAAACAAAAAACATCAGTGCTTAAAAGAAATCAAAGCACACTAAGTGGTAAGCTCCAGAAGAAATGACTTCAATGCAGAAGCGCTAAAACTGCAGTTCCTCCAGTGTCCACTTGAGGCCTACACCATACGTCAACACATCCACACAAACTTAATAAAAAGGATTTTTAAAGCAAGAGTAAACATTTTACAGCTGGTTCACAAAGCTGTATTAGTTGCAGAGCTCAGTTTCCTAACGGCACACACTCTAGGGGAGTGAATTTTGAAGATTTTTGTTTTGAAGATATCAAGATTACATGTTTTCCTTTTTAAAAGGAATGACTTCGTTTATAGACAGAAAAAAAAGATATTGCAGGATGAACAGGACAGCATTCCTATCTCAGTGTTGAAACCCCTTTTGGCTCTTAAATGAAGCAGAGTCAGTTTGGGAGCTTTTATTTAAACTCTAAAGATCCAAAAATGGTTGCCTTTTGTAAAAACCAAGATGAATATTCATCGTACAAAGTGAAGGTATCTCATGGTCATGCTGAAGTGGCTCTTTCTTCCTGCGTTAGATTAATTCAAGCTAACCTTTAAATAAGGTTCAGATACTTTAGAAGAAGTTGATCACCTCGTCTTCTGTAGTCTGTTATCCTTTCAAGGCTGCAGCACCGTGTTAATGAAAAAGAAAACCTTTCAGTTATGGATGAAAGGCCAAGAGTTGAAGACAAGAGATAGTTGTTATTCTCATGCCGAGTTGTGTGGCAGCGTCTGGGTATGTTTCCAATTCTTGCAGTCAATCTCGCCTTTGTTTCTTTTTATTAATGTGCCATTCAGACTGTCTCAGCTCCGTGTTTCTGCCAGTGTATCAGCTTCTGACTGTGGATCAGTGCATTTGTTGGAGGTGTCGCACAGCCTCGCTGTGTGGATGGATGTGACAGCTGAGTGCTGAGGTGGGTGGTGCTCTCCTGAGACCTGATGGCAGGTGTGATCAGGCCTGTTTCTCAGCTTCTCCTTTGGCTCTCATAGGCGTCACGATGCTCCACCTGGCGTGTGAAAGCGCCCAGGGGAGGGATAGAAATCACAGCCGTGGGGGTGGATGCCTTTCATGAGTGAGAGTCAAAGGTGGAGGTGACAAACTACACTTACTGGCATTACTGTAACTAAAGGGCCTTTCATTCTGCATTTTCACGGTATTGAAGGTGTATTTGGCAGCTTGTCTAATCAAGAATTTCATCAGAAACTGCCTTCAGCACATCTGTCATGTGGAGAACATCATCAGCTCTTACTGTAATGGTCCCAGTTTGGATCAGAATCCAGGAGGAAGAGGAGTGCCAGCAAAAAGAACAAATCTGCAAAGAGATATGAAGAAAGATAATCTGTACAGGAATTTAAAGAGGGGATAAAGACCCCAACACTTCCTCTCTTCTCCTGTTGGGAATCATTTTCATTCTGCTCACTGTATTGTCCCCCTTATCACCCACAGACTAAGTTTCAGCCTGATTTTCTTGATTTAAAATGTTTATTGATGGTGCTGGAGTAAAAAGCCCTTGGCCACTGGGTTTCTATTACCCTGCTTGTTGGTCATACTCAAAGTCCAATTCACATCAAAGTCTCTTGTGTCCCTCCATTTTTTTTTTTTTTAATAGAAGTAACAGCTGTACCTGGACAAACTTTCATGTTCACATTTTTTCGCACTCAATCAGTCTTGTAACACCTCCAAACCCACACTGTGCTGTGGTTTGTGGTTTCGTCATTACTGTTCTTTAATTTGATCGATCCTAGTAGATTTTAACTTCCCTATTAGTTTTCCTCCTCTTGTTTTATTTTCCTCTGCAGGTTTCAGTGTCAGGCACTAATCACATAAAGTTGTGCGGCCTCCAAACAAAGAGTAAAGGTCTTTGCACACTGAGTCTATTTTTCTTAGAAAATTGACGCATGCTAAAAAATATCAATACCATAGTATGTCAGTCATGTTTGCACTGTCACCAAAGGTTTTGTCTGCCATTATTTTTTTGAGTAAAGGTTCATTTTTTCCTGTTTTTCTCCCCCCAACTTCAGGGACGGCATAGGACGTTACAACAAAGTTACATTTTCACATTTAAAGACTCATTTTCTGTTATTCCAGGCTGTGTTTGGATGATGAATGTGAGTGTGTGTGTGTGTGTGTGTGTGTGTGTGTGTGTGTGTGTCTACCTCAATACTGTCAGCCACAGCTCAGGGTCAACTGCTCCGTGAAAATTGGTGTCTTTCTTTTTTAAAGCGTGTGTTGCCAATAAAGCTAGAAGTGTATCAAACCCGACCACTGACATCCTGAAACACACCTGGAAGCGATCGGGATGATTCAGCTGTTCCTGAAAACTCTCCCTGCTTCTGTCTTGTTCTCAGGAGTGGATGGACCCAGTGATTTCATTTTCTCACCGTGAAACAACCACAAATCATCGTCACTGCTTGATCATTCCATTTCTCTCGTGCTGCGAATTTCCACAATTAAAAGAAAAATGAACACATTGGACTCAGTGTGCAAACGCCTTGAGACTTAAAGTGTTCTCTAAGTTTTTTATTAAACCAGAGGTTCCCAAACTTTCAGTCTGCGACCTCCAAAATTGCAGTGCCAGAGACCTGCAATCCTCTGCTGTGGGAATTCACAAATAGGCCAATCCTTAAATGAACAAAAAGGGGGAAAAAAGAAAAGAAAAGATTCTTAATTCTGCTGATTAGAAGAAAATTAGTCTACCTATGAGCACATGTTGATGTGCTTCCTAAATTAATCTGCCTCCACTGATGCGGTCGTTATCCTGGTTTAGTCACCTCAGGGGGTCTTCAGCAAAGAAATAGGCAAATCAGATCAAACACTTTCTCTTTGCATGGTTTTGCGGAGAATATTTAAAACATGCAATAGTTTTTGATTTTGGAAGGCATTTTAAGATCTCCTCATCAGGGGTCCTGACCCCACTTTGGGAACCACTGGTCTTAACTCTGCTGAAGTGAAGTGATGTTTTTGTCACACTTTAACAGGATGAGGTGGAATCACAAGCTTTTTAAAAATGAAATGAATCCCCTGATCTGTTTGTGGTGTTTGGCACTTTTCTGAATTAGTGGCTGTTGTTAAGAGGTTTTGACCAATCAGCACAGAGTATTCAACACTGCCAGGTGGTGCTGTGAGTGCAGTGAAAGACAGAAAAGTGAAAGAGAAAACACAAAACGTTTTTATCAGTTTCAAACTCAGATTATTTATTCATATATTTAGTTGGTGATTTAATTTTCTCAGCTTGTGTATTAAATTCAAGCTTTGTAGTTTTCACTCTTTTAATCGCCTGCCTTCAGGTTTCACTTACTGCTTGGTCTCTGTAGTATTTCTTTTCTTTTTTTTTAAATTTTTTACTTCTGCTTCTCTACAACCCTGATAACTGCACACAGATTAAAAACAGTTCATACAGGATGAAACATTTGATTTATAAATAACCAGGCAGGAAAGTTTTGGTTTATTTAGTATAAGACAACAGGTTGTGGCTTAAAACTGGTTTGGTTAACACCTAAAAGCTTTCCTCATAGCTTAAACAAGCATGAATATCAGACAAGAAAACTTAAGACCTGAACAGGCAGATATCTCAAGTACACCTGGACTCATTGGTGGACGTCCATCTGGTCCTGTGGTTCATAAAGCAGCTACAGTGATGTTTTTCCAGAGAGCAACTTGAATTTCAAAGCATTGAGCTTCACCTTGATTAAAAAAGCCCTCTTTCAGATAGTGTCTTAGTTTGAAAATGGTTGTAAAAACCACAACAAGTGAATGGAGGTTCAGACATCCCTTTAAAAGACACAGTGGGATTTTTTTGGAAGATATTTTGTTATTTTAGGAAACAGGTAAAACAAAGATAAATTGTAGCACATTTTTTTTCTCCTGTTAGGATTCACTTTCCCAGAAGTCATTTAAACTGAATCACGAACCCGGATTAGAACATGGTGCCGTCCCCTCCCTTAAGTGTCCGTGACGTTTGGAGGACTAAAAACAGAAGGAAGCACCTCTCGTGGGCATCCCGGGTCCATCACTTTTTACAGATCTGGCTGTGACCTGAGGACTGGCATCTCTGGCACACAGAGGAGGATTTTCTGATCCCCTGCCCCGCTTTCAGATGCTCGTTAATCTGCCGGCTCTATTTTTATCTGCCCTCTCCTCCCACCCCTGGGCTCTCCGCCTTCACTCGGCTCCTTATGTCCATCCGCCGAGGGACAGGCTGCCTCGGCACGCCAGCAGCTCCAATTAGAGGCCTCTCCGCTGGGGATTGAGCTTGCTGTCCGCCTCTGGCCCCTCAGGCTTTCTTCCCGTCTACCTTTCTCAGGTTCGCCCCAGACGCTGCCTCTCTCCATGCCTCTCTCCACCCGTCTTTCCCTTCCTGTCTGCCTTCTTTCTCAGTCTTCAGCCCCCTCTCCAGAGCTCATGGAGCTCCACAGGGAGTGAGGGGGAGTGAAAGGCCTTCTGTCGCCTGAGGGCTGGCTCTAGTCCCTGGGCTGTACTTTGAGGAGAAGCTAACTGGTGCACCTTTCAGGAGGCAGCCTCACTACAACTGCTGGAGACACTAACTCTGATCGTTTTGTCACGGCTACAACAAACTGAATCTGCTGCTACCACCTAAACACTACGATTCATCCTTTAAACAGAAAAAGAGAAGCTACCTGTTGTTGAACTGCTTCTGTGATGTTATTTTAACTCAAGAAACCTCAGATGGGAAACATCAGACAAATATAGCTTCAGTTTCAGATGTTTCTGTGCTGTAGTCAGCTGAATTACAGCAACGGTTCCTTGCAACTAAAAATGTTAGCTATACAATACAGTTTCTTCATGCTTCAGTAAGGTGAGCCTGTATGTGACAAATATGGAAAAATCTGCTGTCCAAGGAATGACTAATTCTTAACATGGTTTATTTTCATGTTTCATCTCCCAATGCCATTTTTTTCTCATTTCCAAACTTCCATATCGATGAAGTTACATTGGAGGTGCAGACAACAAGAAATAGAGATCTAGTTAACAGCTGTGCACATTAATAGCAGATATACTATCTGTTATACTGGCAACTGCAAAAATGCTTTCTTATGTTATTTAGCACATGAATATGATATTATAGAGGAGTTTTGTTATTAAAAAACAAAAAGTGAACAGCTTTCAGATTCCCTTTGACTATTGCCTGAAAGTTATATCACATCAAAACAAGGGGCTGGTAAAAAAACAATTAACAAAATACACTTTTCAGATGAGATAACTGTCACATGAACAGTCTTTTATTACAAAATAATTATTTGAATATTAAAAACAAACAAACAAACAAACAACCAAAAAACAAGTTCCAGTACTTTCTTGTCCTATTGCAGCAGATGACTGTTCAAACTGGATTTTACCAACTTATTCTTCCTACACCCTGCTAAAAATTTTGGAGGACAGCCTCCAAGTTTCACATCTTCATTTTAGCTGCTCTGTTTTTGTGGTTCTGTTCTTTGTGTGGTGCTACCACCTTTGTATTCCACTCTTTGGTATATCTGGTGTATCTCTTTGAAGGAACCAAGGCAACGTGCCAGCTTCCAGTCATCATTTATAACAGTACCCGAAATACATTACCCATGGTGCACCTTGTAAAGTTAAATAATTGATGCAAAGATGCAGAGGTTCTTTGTTTGTGTGACACAATGAAGAAAACTCTTCAGTAAATGTATGTTGGGAAAATCAGCGTTATCTTCATCCATCTTTTATGAAGTGTAGAAATGCAGCTCAAAATGATTTACTGATACTGGCTGCATGATACACACACCAATAAGTGAACTGAGAAGGGCCTCGCTTCACAACTATCTTATTGTTTCTTGTCTTTAGCTCCACAGCATCCCTCTGGATGCTCAGGCCTATTGTCTCCCTGCAATTCACTAAAAGAAAAGCATCTTTTTCCCAGCTTAGCCCCCACCCAAACCCCGCATGCTCACACCTCCTCCAACCCCATTAATCCTTCAGCCTCCCACTCCTTTATTCCCCTTCAAAGAGACAAGCGCTGCCCGTGACATCAGTCACAGGAAGTGAATCTTTAGCGTTGACTAATTTCCATCGATTGCCTCCAGACAGGCTTAGCAGACGAGACCCATTCCCACACAGAGCCTGGCTGCTCTCATTTAAGTCTCCCCGCCTGCAGAAAGCGCTCCACAATGAACGCAGTCAGCGCTTTTATCTTCTCCCCCACTCCTGCTTATTATCAAATAAATGCGCAGCATAGAGAGATACCCATTGACAGGACCATGCATAATGACTCCTGGCTGTGTGAAATGGATTAATAAATAATGGTTGAGCAAGGGGAGAGAACGGCTTTGCCTAGTCCCAGTACTTCTCAACAAGGCGGCGAACAACAATCCCCGAACAACACTCCATTTGGATTGTGCAGGACCACGTCTAATGAAGCGCTGTATGGAATTTAAAACGCAGCCCTCCTCTTGAACGCTTCATAATTTAGAGGTGGGATCCTTAAAATGTGAAGCAGTAAGCAGTACAAAATCCACTACATGATGCTCTCCTGAGTCCTCTAAAGAACCCCTTCCAGAGACTTCCCCCTGTGACGATCGCGAGCTAAAAGTGTACTATAAAAATGTCCAGGAGCAGAGCTCCTCTGCAACCTGTTCCCCGTCTGGCTGCTGACAGAGCTGCAGCAGAAGGTAAATCAGTTTCCTTTTTGCTTCTGCTTTCACGCTCTCATGAGTACACGGACGGTTCTACACACACATCCTGAGTTTCCATGTGCAAACTCAATCGAAGAGACGCACAGATGAGCCTGCGAACACCAGAGGCCTTCTTGTTTTTTAACAAAGCATCCCCATCCCTCCCCTGTCACTGACATATTGCTTCATTAGCACTCTTGGCTTTGTGTATATTGACAGCTTTTGCAAAATGGCAGAGAGTAAAAGTGTTCATGCCTCCTGCTCTGCACCAGAGGGGCTTAAGCAGACTATAAAACCCAAACTGAGCGCATGATAGTGAAGTGTGCTCTGACTGCCACTGTACCTCTGTGCCAGAGTAATAAGTCTGTCTGAGACATGGGGTGAAAAGGTCTCAATCTCCTTAACGCTAGATTAAGGAGCAGCTTGATCAAGGCGTCTTAAGTGCTTCATTTTGGAATCAGGATCAATAGCCGCTAAGAAGAATTGAGCTCGGAGCTTCGCTAGGTAGAGCTGATTGAATAGCGGCTAATGACTTCTCAGAAGCTCCTCACGCAGAGGATGACTCCCTTTGTATGTTTTGCTGTTTTTATTTTATTTTTCCTCTAGAAATGTCTGTAATCCCAAAGGGTTAGTCACGAGGCGGTCGTCGCAGTAAGCAGACAAAGTCACAGGGTTAATGTTTACATGCTTACACACAGGACACTAAAGTAAAAACATGTTTTGTACCCTGATCCTTGACGTAGGGAGGGTCAATCCGGACGCATTTTAAAGACCCGTGAAAACCTGTGCTTGTTTTTCTTGGCTTCCAATAACTGCCCGACCAATTATGTCCATCAACGCCGCGCCCAGCCTCAATCGCCATGATCCGACCAATCCCCACCCTGTCTCTGTGGTTTCAGGGTGAAACCCAGCTGAGGAGTGCCCAGAATTAACCAGGATTAGCCTTGGATTGTCGGGGATTACTCAGGCTGGAGAGGGATTAAGTATGATTGCCAGTTTGGGGTGGGTGGGGGGTGCTTGAGGCTGTGTGCGCGTTCACATCGAGGTGAACATGTGTCAAGTTGTGAAACATACATGATGCTGTTTTGTTTACAACTGCAGCGTTAGTGTGCTACAAGACAACACAGAGAACAATTACATTTCCTCATCTCTGACATGTTTTTAGAAGTGAGGATGCAATTCACCTCCACATTACAAGGTCCAGTGCACAGATAAATGCATCTGACATTATGTAGAAATAATATACGTAGCTTTTCTCTCCTCACACAAAGCCCCACCAGAGAATTGTAGCAGAGAGACATGGAGAGGAAAGAGGGTGCAAAGGGTTACATCATTCTGGTTGCTATGCAACGTAAACTGGATAATTTGCAACAGATGTAATTAGCTACCTAACCCAGAATCAAAAAAGGAACAAGGGGGGTGAAATAATAATAATCTGGAGAATTAGCCATTGCTCTGATACTGCTGTTGGAAAATGAAGGATGCGGTCACACAATGTCCTGAAGGAGAGTTTAAAAAGTGACACCCAACAAGAGGAGAGTCTATAAACTTAGGGTTTATTTCATCTATAGCCACAGTATCAGGCTTCCTCAGTCTGACAAGGTTTGATATTTAAACAAAGGATTTTGTCTCTCTGCACTGCGTTCACTTTGACTGCACATATTTGTCTGTTTTTGTCCACCTCATGTATGCTCAGTTTGTCAATTCCAGGATTATAGTGATAACAGTAACCTTTATTTATAGAGCACCTTTCAAAATCCACTTCACAAAGTGCTTCACAGCAGCAAGACTCAAAGAAAACAGAAACAAAAACTGCAGGAGACACAAGTAAAAGATGAAGACAAAGTTTTTGAAAAGAGAATAAAAGAGATGTAAATCTGGTGAGTCTCTGTGGTGAAAGTGCGTCTAAAGGAAGGATAAAACCTGTGCCAAATGATGACAAAGTATGTTTGTAAGCAGTGAGATAAATAACAAGAAGAAAAGTAACAAAAAGCCTTAAAAAAGGAATCAGTGAAATTTTAAGATCTGCTCATAACTCACTCTGTGGCTGTGTAAAGAAGCTCAAACCAAAGTGATCTGATCTTGTAGGGATGAGGAGGTTCTTCCCTCATATAGAGCAGAAATCAGTGAACAGAGAAATATGTGTGATATCTTAGCTGGCTCTGGAAAAAAGGATTTTAAAGCCAAAAAAATGACTGTGATGATGTTATCAGTCTCATGAAGGACACTATTGACTCAAACCAGTGGAAACACATTGTTTTCAGACCTGTTCACAGATTAATCCGGAGTATACCCGTCCTTTCCTCGCTCTTTTCAGGGTAGTAATCTTTTTCTTTTGGATGTTGAGACAAAACTAAAAATGGAACATGAGGGGCCTCGTGGTCCAAGGCCCAAAAATGTGATGGTCCTGGTGGCTGCGGTCACTTGTTAGACTCCCTGGATACCACCTTTGGCCAGAGTCTTCCTCCACTTTCTACTCCCCACGTTTCCTGTTTCTCTTCATCTGTTCGATCTATTAAGGACACATATGCACAAAACAACTACTAAATAATAAAAAGACTGAAGAGCTGCAGGTGAGCCCTTTTAAATTAGAGCAGAGACCTCTTACATGTGAACCAACTAAACAGTCTCAGTTTACGAACTTTGTCATCTGCTGCTGTGTTTCTTTAAAGTGTGGGTTTTGTACTTTTTTAAGCTTAATGCTTTCCCTCTGGCACCCCTGCAGTGTCTTTACGCGACTTACAGCAAATCCCTTTTTTCCTCACACTATTTTTTTTTTTTTTTTTTTAGAAAACTCTTCTTTCAGCTTCTTTTAGAAAAAAAAAATGCTGCTGTCTCCTTAAGGCTCTCTGCACCTCAAGCCCCCTTCCCTCTGGTTGGTCAGCCCTCTGGGGGTCTGTCGAGGGCAGACCTTGATGTTTAAGACCTGCTCCTTCATCGTTTCGTGGACCAGTTTTGAGATTCTGATGCGCTGCCCTCATCATTACAGGAAGACACATGAAGATCTTGTGGTATTTTTAGGAACGAAACATTTTGATCAGTTTACAGACAGATTCCGAGATTTCTACACCATGTGAACAGGTTCAAAAACCTTTGGATTGTTTCCCAGTTTAAAACATGGGAAGGCACAATAGCCCCTCTTTAATGGTAATTCCACTCTTAAACTCCCTTAAGAATGAGGACAGCTGGAAGAGACTGAAACTTCTAGAAAACCTGTTGGTATACTCAAATTCTGTATCCTATATATCAAAGTACTTACTTGAAAAAATAAAAAATTATAAAATCATTTTTTCCCTGATGCAGTTTCTTTGAACAGCCATTATGTTTTCAGTCTGAGCTCTTGAATATATACCCTCTGTTTCAGCTTGAGTATAGCTGACCACACTTACTGTTACAAAACAAATGAAATTACTAGAAACATATTGGGAAATGTTTTTACCTTTAAAAATTATGATATAAAATTAGATCTAAAATTACACTTACGATTTCTCTGTCAGTTAATTTCATACAAAAGACACAAGCCTGCTACCACAACATTTTATTGTTAATCTTTTTATCCCACATTTTTACTTATCCTTTGCAGTTGAGAACAATTTTCTTTCTTAATTATGTTTACGGTTTTTGATGCAAAATCAAAGTTGTCTACTAAAAATATGTCATACTATGGGACAAATCTAAAGCCAACACTGCAACTGGAGAAATGTAAACTAAAATGGAGCTTTTCTGTAACTTAAAATTTCAACAGACAAATCAGTAAAAGTAATTAAAAAAACACTTAAGTTTGGAAAATGGTGAAAAAGAATCAGAAAAATATACTACTAAAACCTCAAAACCCACCTAAAACCATCTCTGTACTCATGGTTGAAAACCTTGTATTGTTTGCCCTGTTACGTTCTGCATTATAACTACATTTTATTGAACTCATGCAGAATTAAGTATTCCCCCCCTCTACGTTACCGCAAAACTTTTCAGTTGGTTGGAGTCCAGTTGAATTTCATGGGAACAGTAGTTGCTGTCCAAATGCTCCACACTAATGTGTTGGTATTCTTATAAGAACAAACAGTAAATGAAAGAAAGCTGTGTTTTAAAAAGGTTTGAATTTAATGTTTCTCTGTAATTATGAAGCAAACAGACTGTAACAGTATGATGTAGTTCCACACCCAGTCATAAATTGTTCCTTGGTCTGGCATATTGAGAGAGGGGAAAGAGTAAGAACTGTGTTTAGACCGATCTGTGTGTCCACAGGCCATTAGCCAACCACTGGACTGACTATCCCCTGACTCAGTGGAAGCTGCAGAGTGTCAGGGTCAAACTCAGTCACCATTCGTGCATAATGTTCAGTGGTGGAGCTGGATTCAGTGCTGTGTGTTCCCTGCAGACGAGCAGGGTGGACTCCAGGACTGGATTCAGTCACTGTTCTCTCTGCAGAACTTCTCTAGCTGTTTTAGGAGCAGAGGCTGTGGGCTGACGCTTCTCCACTTCAGGATCAGAAAGTTGGACGAGTTTTTAACAACAAAAGAGTATCAAGATATCAGATTTACACCTCAGGATTATCTCAGCTTGAAGGAAGAGTGTGCATAGATTAGTGCTGCTGGTAACTTGGGATCTTGTAGCTCTGGGTCTGCTTTTGAACAAAGGGTCAAAACTACAGAACAAAATACATTCTTGTGTCCCAAATCACACTTACAAACCTTTAGTTTGAGGCTCAGTCAGTTTAAGGGAAAGATTGTGGTTTGGATCGGAACTAGCGGGACTTTTTATGGTTGAAGGACCTTGGTCGTCCTGGTTGAAATAATAGTCACTTGGTAATGGTCATGGAACGATTGTGCTCATGGCTAAAAGTAACCAGCACAGACTGTTAAAGTCCAAGTATTGGCTGATCCATTCAACCACCAACATAATTCTTGGGTACAAACATAATTATGCAATGCTTGTACCAAAGAGTTGGTTTGTGTTAATTTAACTTTTATTTCAAGAAGCTTGAGGGGACTCAATCTTATTTTGGTGATCAGGCCAGACAGGACAACATTCAAATGTAGTCAAACACAAGAAAGAATTCAGCATGTAAGAAGTAAATGAGCGGCTTTGGAACGAAGAAGTGAGTCTTATATTAACAACAATAATAAGTTATATTTAGAGCAGCATCATCCCATAATATGTCCACCTTTATTATAGATAAGACAAATTACCTCAGTGAACCAGATGGATCCCAAAGACAGCTGCAGCACATATTAATGCAAATATTATGATTTTACTGCCTTTACTTTGGCTTACTTTTTTCTGTGTGTAGAAAAAAAAGAAGCAAAATTAGTTCTTTTTTCTGTCTTATTTATTTCTACATATTACTCAAATTGCAAACTTTTCCTATAATGATTAAGTTTGTGCACCCACATAACAGATGGCCCAGGCTTGTTACCAGCCCATGGTTTCCCCCCAATACCCTCTCTCAGTTTCCTGCTTTAAAGGTGTAAAGAGCCCAAAAATGTAACCTAAAAGAAAACAAAGATGCATTTTTCTCAGTAACACCAGTTGTTTTTTTGTAGCTATATTGATCAATAATATAACTTTCTGCACAGCTTTTGTTAGGTAAAAAGAATAAAATATGCATAAATAACTCCAGGCTTACCTCCAACAGTTCATCCATTTTCTAGAAACCTTTTGATGCTAAATTGTATTTTATTTTGGGCTTTCAAACATTTATGATATTCTCAGTCTTTATTAATTGGATGGTTCCAGTGTTAAACCAGATTAAAAGCTTTTCTTAAAAAGTGATATTCTAACATTTTGCATTTCAAGATAGTTTTGATCCAATACAGATTCATCCTCATAAATGTTAAGGTTTGAAAATGGAATGAATACATCAAAAAATACTTTACAAACTTGACTTTTAGAGTTAATATCCAAATAAATGCTGCACCAGTGTGATTCAGCACCATGACTTAGAGAGAGGAGATGACTTGTGAATTCTTTCTGAGTTCATGCTTAAAGGATGATAATGCTGCGTGTCAAGAAAAATGTGTGAGTGCATGTCATAAAATGTCCAGTTAGTGTTACTATGATGGGTAGAAATAAACTGATGTCCAGTGTTTCTTGGTTAATGTGAACACATTTGAACTTTTCAGGACTCCCAACTCCAGTACTCACAGCCATGTTGCCTTCTTTAAATTTAACTACACCCACAAGTTTATGGTGATTGGCTTACTCTAAGACTTTTGTGACAAAAGCACAGTGGTGTCATTTTTTCCATTGGTAAAAGCAGAGAGATGCAACTGTGGCGTAAACAAATTTTGCTGAAAGGGAAATGATGAAATTTTCAGCCAAAAAAACAATGGGCACATTCATTTGGCCCTAAGTCTCATCTTTAGAATGTGTTAATACTGAAAACTCCAATTTGAATGAATGAAGAAACAGCATCAATGCAGCGAAATATCTTTAGGTGCTGAGAAACGGAAGCACATTTTCATATTTTTACATTTAAAGAATTATAGTGAGATGATGTCAGGCTCAGCCTTAAAGGAATGTCAGATTAATTTGAACGTATTCTCGAACAATAATGCAGAGGGCTGTCACACCGAGGTACTTTACACTATTTTCAGCAGCTGGAGGAACAACAGTGAACGAGTGAGGTTTAATTGTTGCTCTGGTACTTGTGCGGTAGCTCTGCCTCCCCTCACACACACACACACTCACACACCTACACACACGCATGCACTACTGCTAATCACAGCTTGGTACAGGTAGTGAGACGCTGGGACTACTGGTGATTGAGCCTCCCTGGTGGATTGGAAGCAGGAATCTGACAGACTCAGATAAAAGGCTGTTTGGAGTTGCCTGCAGCATCAAACAGCATCAGCCGCCTCCCCCCTCCTCTCTCCCCCACCTTCACCTCCCCTCTCTTCATTTCTCCCTCTTTTGGTTTACTCTGTTGCCATGACTACACCCAGCCGGAGCCGTCATGTTTTGGAGGAACCTGTCAGGGTGCCGTTCTCAGATCACCTGATGCGGGTCGCCTCCACCGGCGGCCTCTTTCACACGGCGTCCTCGTTCAATTTGGCTTTGATAAAGTCTGCGCGCCACGGCTGAGGAGTGCGGTCTGCCCATTTCGTCGCTGCATGTTGAGCTTGTGTAATTTAGCTGACCTGGTGTTTTGAAGAGGACCCCTCTAAACAGCAGAAAAACATAAATACATCTCTTCTATCCAATTTCCATGTTTATGAAGAGAGTGTAGTCAAAGCAGCGTGATTTGAGTGGAGGATGGGATGAAATTACCTGTTTGGAGTCCTGCTGTGGGGATGGATGGGTGTGTGTGTGTGTGTGTGTGTGTGAAGGAGAATAGTCGTAGGTAGGATACAAGACTGATTTGAAATCCACTTAGAGCTGAATTCCCCCTGTAAACATTTTGTGAGGAACACATTACCTGCTGCTCTGGTGCTGTGCTTTTCATAATACTCTGCAACAATAAAGAGCTGTCACCTCTCTGAGCTGACGGTCCAGTTTGCAGGCATGTTGGTGTGTATTCTGCCACAGAGCAAAGGCAGATAAGGGGGGGGTGAGGAGGGTACATATGCTGACTGTATGGATCGCACTGAAGGGTGAAATATAAGCTGGCCCCCCATTGAGCACAGATTTGCATCTCCTGCTGTTTGTTTCCGATATTTGCTCGCTTTTCTGTGTGAATGAATGAGTGAGTGAGCGAGAGAAAAGAGGGAGGGAGGGGGGATAGAAGTTGTGTAGGGTGATGAGAGGATGGATGCGGGGAAAGCAGAGGGAGAGAATGAGCAATGTCGTGATCAAGAGACGCTGGGACACAGAGAAGGAGATGAATGGGGCTGAGAGCAGGAAAATTGGACAGGAGGCGGGGAGTGAATGAAGATAGAGAACGGCGCCAGATATCAGGAGACAGAGATTGTGAGCTATGTGCAGGTAATAAACAAGGCAGAAATAGATAGATATCTCCAGAGAGGAAAAAGAAAAGTGTGTGATTGTGCGCATGGAGTAGAAGGCTGGGGCTGAAGGGGGATTTGTTCCTCCCACATGATCAGAAAAGAGCGATAGGCAAAAGAGTGGGAAAGAAAGAGAAGGCGGTAAAGCAGAGGGAGGAAAGCTGGAGAGTGTGAATAATGACACAAGCAGGAAAGATTTGGATGAACACGCTGTACTTAGACTAACTTGGCCAGCTGAGATGATGTGTATCCCTGCTAAGCTCTCCTTTAGGCAGGCTTAGATCTCATCAACTCACTCCAGGTTGGCACTGGCTTCAAATGCTCCTGTGGAGCCCTGGATTAACTATACAGCCGTCACTCAGACACTTAAACAGGGGTCTGGAGAGGCTTATTCTATACACTCCCCTACTCAAACCACCACATCCGTTCCCCTCAAAGCTTCTCACAGGAAGACTTCTTCATAAAGATATCCGGCGCTCGCCTCAGGTCATGTTAATTGTGCTATGATTTTAAAAGAGGTTAAATGAGCATGTCGTCTCTCCTCCCCCCCTTCCCTCGTTAACTTCCCCTCTATCTTTTTCCAGGCCTGTGTGTGAGTGTTTCTTTTTCATTCTGGTGCTCTTCCAGAGCTTCTCTTGCCAAATCACACGCCTCCCCCTCCTTCCCTTTCCTCTCCTCCCTCCCTGTCTCTGGCTGGATCTCAGGCTCTGATATTTGGAGGCCCTGCAATCGATATGGTCTGTCTGTGATTGGGTTGCCTCGCGTGATTCATTTCTGTAACCTTGGTGATGGTTTGATGTGGAGGCTGCACCCATGTCCATATTATGACTCAGTGAGCGCGTGTGGAGAAGAGAGGCTGGTCAGGGGAGGTATCGATTGGTCCTTCACTCTCCCTGCCCTCTTTGCTCCCCCCCTCCATCTCCCTCCCTTACTTTATCCATCTTTTTTCTCGCTCGCCGTACAGCCTTGATAGTTTGGCCATAATTTGAAATGACTTTGTGTTCTCAAGAAATGATTATTTAACCCTAAATGTTCCCCAGGGTGTTAATGTTTATCTCTTTTCTTCTCTTTTTTTCTGCCCTCTCCTCCCTCTCTCCCTCCATCTCCTTCCTATCTATCTCTTCCAGAATTCGATCAGACACAATTTGTCCCTGCACAGTCGCTTCATCCGGGTGCAGAACGAAGGGACAGGGAAGAGCTCCTGGTGGATGCTGAACCCTGAAGGAGGAAAGATGGGAAAGGGACCCAGACGACGTGCAGCCACAATAGACAACGGCACCCGCTACCTGAAGACCAAGGGTCGCGTCAGCCGGAAAAGGGCCGGAGCAGTAGGCCTTGGAAGGGGGCAAGGTCATGGGGCTGGTCCCACGATGCAAGGCTCCCCAGAGCATGGCAGTCCAGCAGGTAAAGGAGGTATCGGAATGGGGGGTGAGGAGTACGACACCTGGACTGACCTCCATTCCCGCACTTCCTCCTCTGCCTCAACGATGAGTGGCTGCCTCTCTCCAATCTTGGCGGAAGCTGAGGCTGATGAACCCGAAGAGGGAGGACTTTCCTGTTCTGCCTCCCCTCGACTCTACCCCAGCCCCACCAGCACCAGATCCCCTGCCCTTGGCACAGGAGGCCACTGCCCCAATGTTGAGCTGCCCCAGCTGACTGACCTAACCGGGGCTATCAGTCTAGATGAAAGCGGCTACCCCCAGCCACCGCAAATCAAATGCAACACTTATCCCTACGTGCCTGGGCCCAAGGCAGAGGGCTCCTACTGTGGGCCGATGTACACGCAGCCCTCCATGGGCATGCTGCGGCACCACACTCCCATGGAGACCATCCAGGAGAACAAGCCAGTCAGCTTCCAGCGCCCAATGAGGGGCTACTCAGAGAACAATGCCCTGCAGAGTCTGCTCACGGGAGGTGCATCATATTGCAACAAGGACACAGTGCTGGGTCAGGGACGGGAAACACACACACTAATGGCACAGGGGACCAATGGCATTCACAGCCAGCACAGTCACAATCAGAATCGCAGCCACAATCATAACCACAATCACAGCCAAGAGCATGCTCACAATCCCAGCCTACACAATGGCCATGGCTCAGTTCATGACCAGAATACCCACCATCAGAACCACAATCAGGGTCACAAACACCAAGCCAGCCTCGACTACAGCCACAGCCACAAGCCCCACCCGGCTCATGACTATGGCCCAAGTCACGAGCACACTCACAGTAACAAAGTAAACGCCAGCCACGATCACAACCCACGCTCCAACCAGAACCACATGCACAACCACAACCCCCACAACCCTCATAACCCTATGCACAGTGGGCCTCACCCTCAGGCCCTCTCTCCACGGGTTAGCAATGACATCTTGCAGCCCTACAGCCTCAAGACCTCGAACCACTACAATCCCCGCCCACATCTCCCAACATCGCCATCCCTGCCGCCCAACCCTGCTGGGGTCATGGATGTGCCCCAGGACCCCTGCCGCTTGGCATCAGCGCCTCACCAACGTCACCAGCCTTACCCTGGGGCTCATCATCAGGGTATGACTGAATCCTGGCATGGCTACTACCATAACAACCACCAGCCGGGGAACGCCGGCTACCAGGGGCAACAGCACAACACTCACAATAGAATGGCCGCCAGTCTGGACATAGAGAGTGTCCCCAATAGCCTGGACTGTGACGTAGACTCCATCCTGCTCAGTGACTTTATGGACACAGAGAGCATTGACTTCAACTTCGACGGCTCTTTATCCCAAGGCTTGGGCATGGGGATGGGCATGAGCTTGGGGGCTTTTGTATGCCCTCCTTCAGCACACAGCAACCAGAGCTGGGTGCCAGGGTGAACCCAGGCTCAAGGGGTTTGGAAAGACTCATAATCAGAAAGCTCACCCACCAGGCCAGGCTGCTGGTGGGTTGTACCCTTGGACTGACGGACTTTGATTCTGTTCCTCTGAGACTGTAGAACAAGATACAAATTGTCATTTTATTTCCTGGGGACGCCCTTCAGCTCATATCCCACTCCCCCTTCAACCCCGGCCCTGTTTGTAAATCCTTCTGTCTTCATATTGAGCCTGCCCCAATGAGACCTCCCTCCCCTTTCTTTATGCCCTCCAGTTTTTTTATTTTTGTTTTGAGTTGTTATGGCTCCTCCCAATCTCATCATGCCTGTTCAAAGCTGTCAAGCACTTTACATCCATCTTTAAAATACAGATGCAGTAACAAAAAGACCAGGAAGTCAAGTCGTGTGTTGGCTTAGGTTTAATGTATGCAATCTACTTTCCAGTATTATCTCCTCCTACAAAGGGGGTGTTGTTTTGACTTAAGAACATGATCAAACAGCTGCATAAATACCTTTCAAAGTAGAGGTGCTCTCAGATCGGGGGTTAAAAAGTAGAGGGAAGCTTTGAGGTTTTTGGGTAAAGAGAAAAAAAAGGAGGTTATAAGTTGACGGTGACAAAACCTTGAGGCGTGGAGGGAAAAAAAAAGGGATCAGGGTCAGAGTGACTTCTCTCCGTGGTGGACAGTGGTGTTTCCTGTTCAGTTTAGAGTGAGAGGACAGTCATCCATCAGGCAGCCATCAGCACCACTCCATTGAAATGCAACATCCCTTCTTTAATCTCCAAAGTAATGCCAGAGTGATGCATCACTATTGCAAATCTAATGCGCTGCTCTATGTTTTTTCAACCCCCCTCTCCCTCCTCAACTCCGGACACACCGGCTTAATGTGTTTTGGCGAAAGTGATGATTAAAGTCACTCTGCACTAAATGGGGGAGGGATTGAAAGGGGGGTTGTGTTGGGGAGGGGAAGGGGGGGCATTGAGGGGAGATGATAGGAGAGGAGAAATGCAAATATTCCCTCTGTGCCTCTTCCTCTCCATTTTGTGGATTTATGTAGCTTTCCCCGTAATGAAATAAGCAACGATCAGAGCCTGCTGCACATCCTGAGGAGGTCCCTGATTGGCCTGTGCTGGGCTGCCTCAGCGTGGCTCCTTCACCAGCTGACCCCAGAACAGCTTAGCGAGCAGCTGTGGTCAGGCCAGGATGTTGATGGAGCTGCTCTCCTCAGACCCCAGGCAACCTTGTCTAATTCACTAACACCCAGGTTCAAGCCCACTATATGCTTTTACTCCTGTGAATTGCACACTGATGAACAGCGTCAGCAGATTACTATTTGGTGCTATCTCCTCTTCCCAGGCTCCCTCCTATCGCGCCGCCCCATCCCGAGGTTACTCGGAGGGTAAACAAGAGTAATTAACCGCCAAACAAGATGGATGATTTATGCAAGTGTGTGTATTCGCTCATCGGCACAAAGTCATAATTCTTCCCCCCACCAAGAACAAGCAGGGCGATTTCTGAGAGGTGATGCCCAGCGACAAGGTAAAGCGGCTGGCAAGTGGAGTGCTTATAATGTCCTTTTAGTCCTTCAAGCATCCCCTCTACAAGCTTTGCACCCCCACCACCACCACCACCACCACCACCGCCACCACCCGCTCGTCCTGGCCATAGCTTTACTTTGCTGTTGTCTTTTCTTGTGCTTGTTCTGTGATTGTGCAGTTGTCTGTCCTGTTACAATACTGCTTGGATAGAAGCTTTCGTGTGACTTTTATTTTCTACATTCCCAGAGGGAACACGGGCAAAGGGGGCATTAGCCAACCCTTGTCCTGGCACCTGTCCCATTAAAGATAGAGAGAATAGGAACAAGAGAGAACAAAGGTAGATAGATACAGAAAGGGACTGAATAGGAGGGAGGCAGCTAAATGAGGAGGCAGGATCTGTGAGACTGGGAGAGATTTTCCAGCTCGGTGGCTTTCTGTAGAATTGGCTGTTTGAATCGGGCCAAATGTCAAGTGCTACTCCGCCAGCTCCGACGAGCTTTGACCAGAAAGCCACTTCTCCCTCCTGATCAAGGACAATGACGGGTATTTCCATACACTTTTCTTTTGCTTTCTTCTTCCTTTTCATGAGTTAAGATGGCCCATTGTTGTAACCCAACTGTAATTTGTTCTCTGGCCTGTGTGCACTTGTGTGTCAAGCTTTCTCGTGGGTGTGCGAGTGTGTGGGCGTGTGTGTAGCACAGTTATGTACAAGAACTGATTAAGGGAATATTGTTGAGAGCTAACGTGCCCTGGTATTGTCCATGCCTGGATGAGTGCAGCATACATAATATATACAGTTTATATTTATTGGTTAGGGAGATGGGTCTATGGAGGACCATTCAGACCCTTCACTGCTTTGTCTTCTCTAAGAAAAAGAGGCAGAATGCTATTTCAGTTTGACTACATTTCATTCTGTACATAATCTATATTGAGAAAATTGTATTATAATTTTTTGCAAATATCAATTTCTTTTCTAAAATGATGTATCTGCTCATCTGGTGACGTAAAATAAAATCAAATAAGAACATAAAGGTATATTTGTCAGTCTCTTTTGTTTGCATTCACTCTGACTTGTGTCATCGTTTAGATAAACATCATGATAACATGTACATATGGGTATTGTCACTAACAATGAGACTATAGTATGAATGTACGCAGTGAAAAAACACGTCAGAGGACACTGCTGATCTTCACAACACTTGCTTTTGTATGAGATATAATTGAGTCACAGGTGGGTATTTATTAGAGTGCCTCCATTGTGTTTTTCTTTCTGCACTTAATATGACGTCAGGTTGCCACTGCTCTTCAACAGCCAGGCATACACTAAATTTAGAAGCGTTACTCTGCACACAATTTGCCAGTTGCAATGCTTTATTGTATCATGTCCTTCTTGCTAACCACCCAGCTGTGCTAAACACTTGATTTTGATTGTTCACCCACCACCACCACCACTCCTTTATAATGCCTGTTAACTCTGAGTATCAGGAACAGCGTCCCAGATCACACCGTTTTAAATTCATCTGCAAAAAAAGTTACAGCACGTCTGCTTGTTGAAAACTGAGGCCAAAAGAAATTGTGAATTCTTGTAAGTGTGTTTTGGTTTTTTAACATCTGATCCCATCCTGTCAAGGCAATGCAGCAGAGCTAGTGAGAGCACCTCTGAGCTGCTGATCTCTATAAATAAACTTAAACCATTGGCAGTAGTGATAACACCAATCGTTTTAGCAGCTGAGACATTAAACTCATTTTAAAGTGTGTTCATGTCAAAGCTGTTCAGTTAAATGATTACTGTACAAGCAGGCTGAAGTTTAATTCATTTAACTCACATCAAGTCTTAAATATGAATTCTATGTGGAAGTGCTAAAAAATTGCAGTTCAGTGAGAGTCCACATGAGGCTGGCTGCAGAAGCATCAGAAACCACATACACACCAATAAAAAAACTGGATATAACAGTGAAAATAAGAATACTGACAGTCTGAATGTAAAAACCCCTTGAGTCCGCAAAGCTCATTCTCAAATATTGATATGATGGTGTGATTAGTTTGTCTCAAGAGTTTCTTTGGAATTGTGATGTCACTACTGTTGCTATTATGCAGTTTAACCAATCAGAGTTAAGTGTTCAACACAGCCAGGTGATACAAATACTAAGAACACATCAAAATACTGTTAAAAAAGTTAATCAACTTGACATGCACAACACTCTTCCGGTCTCTCATACCACACAAAGGGAGGCTGTGAAAGTAGGGGACCATCAGTCGACTCTTGTCCGCTGCAATCACTGTATATCACTATGTCTTTGTTCTTCAAAGTTGTAGTGATGTTGATGCAGTGTGTAATTTCACATCATAGCAGAGATGTCAAACTTTTTTCAATTCAGGGCCACATACAGCCAATATTCATCTCAAGTGGCCGGGGCGGTTGAAACTGGAGAACGATCAAAACAGTGGTCACGGGAATCTGGGCCTGACATATACAGCATTTTAATCAATCAATTTCAAGTGGGTACTTTTGGGAAAGAAGGTGATGTTATTCCCCCACTTGTTAATATATATAAAAAAATAAAGTTTTGTTAAGGCATGGACAATAAGGTTGAACCAAACTAAAGTTTTGTACTGAGGCTGCTCAGTTCCTTCATTTTTACGCTTTTGAAGTCATCTCCCAGCCTCATTGGCACCATCCTCTCCCTATTCCACCTTGGTTGCTTCCTCTGTGGAAGGATCAGGTGTGAAATGACTCTGCTTCACCATTCCCAACCTTTTTCTGCGTGTGCTACACATCGCACCCAAGGTGTGTAAATATCTCACCCTGGTGCTAATATGTAAGTGCCAAGAATGAATAACTCCATTCAGAGACATTCACGCACTGACAGCGTCACCAGGAACAGTTGTGGGTTCAGCATCTTCATTTGGGACACGTGGTCATGTGACTTGGCAAGCTGGGATGAGATGCTAACCCTCTGACTGAGGGACTAACAACTCCTCTTCTGAGCCAAGGCCACTAAACATGAGATGGACTGCTGATCTGGAAGGTGGACTGGAAAACAGATTTTGCATCACAGTATCTCCAGAGGTAAATATTAGATTGCATATGTATCAGTTTGGTCGTACAGACAAGGGTAAAGACAAGCTAAATTTGAAGTGCATGTATAGTGTTTGTAAGTATGTAGGAACATGTGTATCCATATTTCACAACACATACATTTGTGAGCATATTGTTGCCCCTGTGTATCTGTGCTTATTTAATAAAGCCTGTGCAGAAAGCCATGACATGACATGTTGATAATTCACATATTTGTCTGTGGATATATGTGCTTGTTTATCGCCTTAGAGCAAATGTGTACGTTTGACTACATGTTTGAATATATTCATAGCTGTGTGTGAAGATAATTTATGTTTTTTTTTTTCTGTAAGTGCATGTTGCTCTGTGTGTATGTATGTGTGTTATGTGCATGTGTGTGTTTGAGAACACATGTGTTTATCAGAGTGTCCATGAATGCAGAGTTGAACACTCCCCTCAGTTTTGGGAGTGTGTGTTTGTGCATGACTCCTGCATGTAAACGTGCATATATTGTGTTGATATGTGCAGGTTTGTGTGTGTGTGTGTGTGTGTGTGTGTGTGTGTGTGTGGAGCCTGTATGATAAGGCTCGTTAGCATCTCGATGCCATGCCACAGCTGTGTCTGTCCCTGCGGAGGATCTCTCACTGAGGGACTGACTGCATCTGCACCGCCTTACCGTGCAACACACTCATCCACAGAACCACTACACACACACACACACACACACACACACACACACACAAACAGACATGTCCTCATATCCCTCACCTCTGTGGCTGTGTGTGGCATCAGAGTAATACACAGTTAGTTAGCAGCAGCTCACCTGACAAGATGGCTGATCCCTGTACACCTGGGAAGATGGCGGCACCCAGCCCAACACATGCACACACGCCAACAGACACACACGTGCTGTCAGAAGCCAATAACATCTCTCCATCATCCTCAGCTCATGGCATTCTATAAAATATGCCTCTTGGATGCTAGTTAGTTCACGGGGTGGCGGGAGGAAGGTTAGTGTGAGACAGAATGCATAATAAGGACTGCTCCGGCTGCACTCCATGCAAATGTGAAGCCTGACGTGTCAGAGCCGTGATGGATCTGTTCTGACAGACACGGTGACAGCCCGGTGACAGCAACTTAAAAACCTACACTCCCTCTCCCTCTCTCTCACTCCTTCCCCGTATATATTTACAACCCAAGCATCCTAATGCACTTTTCCTCCCTAATCTTCCCTGTTATTCTGCAGCTAGTTCAGAGACGTCCCCATATTTCACAGGATAAGGGATTTTGTGATCTGACAAAGGTTGTTGGCTGATATTCGAGCTCTGTACGAGAGTGTGATATCTGCATAAACTGTGCAGTGCTGTATAATGTGCAGGGACTGTTGGTAACTATTAGTGTGACAAACTCCAATTCTCCAGGAATCCCAGAAAAACTTCTCTGAATACAGATCCGTCTCTTCTGAAATTCATTGCACAATGTTTTAGTAAAACTGCTCCTGAGCTTTTTAATTTAAACAATCTGACAAAAGAAACAAAAAAATCAAAACATAAAATAAGTTGCAGACGCACCAGAGTTTTATTTAGTTTCAATGATAAGTCACACACTAAATAATGTTTGATGCTTTATCTGCACAATTTTTAAGAGTGAACATGACAATATCTATTAGCAGCCTTTATATGTTAAATTCTGCTATCTTTCAAGGAGGATTGTTATTTCAGTTTATATTTCATCAATCTTGAAGTTTTAAACTTTAATAACACAAAAAACCTCACAATATTTAAAAGCTACAGTGTTACTGCTGTTTTATCAATTTGAAGATTTTACCAGTGGTACATATTTCCCCCCCCCTTTTTTTTGTTACCTTTATGCATAAGTTAGAAGGCCCTAAAGCAGGGCTATTCAACTCCTGAATACCTTATTGCTTCAAGCCTTTTGAATCAGCTGAGGATCAATTAAACTGCTTACATGTGTTGACCATTTACAACATATATTTTCATTAAATTTTAGCAATCTGAAAAAAAAACAACCACTAAATTAGTCACATTTTCCCTCTGCCTGTTGACACTGTGGTAAAAAGGTTGGAGCCCGTCTCAGGCTGGTTTTCAGAATGGTGAAATGATAGATCAGAACTACTTCAATGACCCAGGCACATGACTCTACACTTGGGAGAAATAGTAAAGGTTTAAACATAAAATCATGGTTAAGTACTAGTCAAGAACAGAAAAAGCAACAACACAAAATCACAGCAATACTGGGAATAAAATAGGAATGGGAAGCAACAACAAAAACCTCAGTTAAAAGCCAGATTTTAAGAAAACAAAAAGTCTCTCAAAAATATCTTGGATATGAGTCTCAGATCCACTGAACCTGAGCTGATAAAACAAGATGATCAGACACAGGACAAAGGGAGATGCAGATTGTTTTTGAACTGAGGCATGGGCACTAATAGGGCATGTATGAAACCAATGAGGGCAGGGATCACAGTCACAAAGGAGGCAAACACATTAGGGCAGGGTGTGGAAAAACAAAAGTCAAGTCCGAACTACAAAGTGTAAACATGAAATAAGGCAGACACATGATGATATTGTCAGATAGTGGGCACAGATGTGAGAGCAGCCTGAGGATCTACAGGACCTGAACCATCTTTTATAGACATACAGAGCAACATCCTGTCCTGCAATCCAGACAAGCAGCAGAGCTTAGGAGAGCATCTCTGAGCTTCTGATCTCTGCTAAGTCACTTCAACCAGAAGAGGTAGTGATGACAGCAACTATGTTTAACATGTGACATTTGTTTCAGTGGTGTTTAAAGGTGAGTCGACATCAAAGCCCTGAGAGGGAGAAGAGCTGAATGAGGACGGAAATGTCAACAGAAATGTTCCTGCGGAGGTTCTGCTCACCTAGTCAAACCTTACCTTACATGGAAATATTCACTTACTGTAAATTGTAATAAGCAGACTGAGTTTTAACCTGACCATGAACTTGAATGTTTAATTTAATGTTAACTCTTCCCCCAAGGAAGCTGAGGAGAATCTGCTGCAATGGAAGTGTTACTGACTGTGACACCACATGGTTTATTTCCTTATATATTGAAATCAATCAGTTTTAAGTGAATTGAACTGTGTTCAAAATGACATTTTGTCATAAATTGCCTTTGTCATTTGGTTGGTAGCTGGGTAATAAGATCCAGTCTGGGGGGGATGACGAAAACCCCTTCAGTTGGGAGTCTAACCTGCAGAACCATCCACTTACTATACATTTTTGCTCACATGACAAATAAACAAGCTGCCAAATTTGTCCGTTTTGAGGAAAGAACATACTGGACCATTTTTCAGTTCCTTTTTTTTGTTCGCATTAGCTTCAGCGTTGCAAGCAATTATTCTTGGGGTCCTCAGTTTTAATTGGGCAACAGAATACATTGAAATGTATGACATGCGTTTTGACATTGCTTCTCAGAATACACAGACATTAAGAATAAACAAAGGTACTCCCCATATTAGTTACGGAAAAAACAATATCTGACAACAAAGCAAAACAAAATCAAATAAAACAAAGACATGTTCCAACTAAATCTGTCCTTGACAACTTAAATATTTTCCACCTAAAAGCTCAGAAACAATTTTACTTAGGGATGTCCCGATCAGGTATTTTTTAAAATATTTTTTTCCTCCAGTCTGAGTCCAGGTTGTTTGATTATGAGCATTTGCCAATATTGAGCCCTGATCCAATACTTCCATTAAACTGTTATTTTTACCATTTATCCAGAAATACCAAGGGTCTGAAAAAAAATCAATAAATAATCAAATATGTATGTATATATGTGATCTCTGATTGGGATGTAATGTCCGATTCCGATCACTTGATTGGATTGGGACACCTCTAGTTTCACTGTTAAAATAAGTTGAGATAAAGTTTTTCTGTCGGCAATGTTAAGGTGAAGGGGTTAAAAGAATGTATACTTATGTTGTATAATTTGAGGGTGAGCTCCATTCATGAATCGCTCTTGATGATGTAGTTTTAAAGTCAGGTAATGTAACACCACCTTTATATTAAAATGTATTGGTTTACATTGAGTCTTAGTTGTCTAACATTCCTTTAGAAAGTCTTTGATGATGACCAATATTCATGAGAGAGAGAGAGCTCACCAATAAAGGAATATCATCTGTTCAAAAGACATGTAAACTTCTGATTCACAAGCTTATGACGGAGGAAATGATATCACAGCTCGACTTTTAATGAGATCAGCTTCTGGGGTATAATCAGGTCACTATTAACCATTTAGTGAAGGTTCACGGTTCATTGATCTGACTCCTGGTTGTGTCTCAGTGCTGTCAGTGTTATTTCTGTAATACTCAGTCTAATGAGAGACTCTACAAGCCAAGAGCTGATGATAACTGTTTCATTACATCAAAATGGGACAAAATTAAGATTAAAACATCATTACTGTGGGGGGATTCAGTGGCTGTAAATAAGGCTAAATTCTTCACACAGTGTGTTTAAAGTGTAACACCGGTGGTCAGTGGATAAACTGCCCAGTTATGAGTCGTGATCCGGTTTCAGTGGCCTCCTGACCCCTCGCAGCTCCCGGAGAGCCACTGGGACAGGCTGACGGGACTTCCTGCTGGTGAGTGTGTTGCATCGAGCTCGCTGCTGTGGTTTATTACAGCAGAGTCTCCCCAGGGATTCAGCTGATGGCCGACATCAAAGCTGTGCCTGGTATATTCGAACAGCAAGAATGTGGGTGGAGGTCATCTCCAATAAATTCTGCCTCATATATGGGACAAACGCCTTCAGCACGTTGCATGAATGCTCATTATCAATTCATGGAGCCATTGAACGCTCCCTGTTTCTGTTTTTTTTCTCATCTTTAAAGGGAGCCAAGTTTTTTTTTTCTCTTTTTTGAGCCTGAATTTCGACAATTCAAACTTCCGCTCAATGACAAGCTACGAGTCCCATGCTGGAAAAAGGTCCCATGTGTTTGAAGCATCTAGGCCGCTCCATCTTTTTGATCAGCGGCTCTGCTGTGAATTCTGCAGATCAGAAAGTGGATCAGAGGCTCCCTGGGGACCGCCATTTATGCCTGCCACCAGCGGAGGATAGAGAACGTAATTAAGAGTTTGTTAAGATGCCCAAATTCCTTCTCATTTCCACCCGCCTCCCTCCATCCACCTCTCTTCCCTCCCCCTCCTGCTCCCGGTAGCTCTGATCTCGCCTCAGATTAAACCTCTCATTCCCCGAGAAGAAGGAGCCACGGAGGGGAGCTGCATCTCCAGCCACACAGGCTGATTATCTTAAAGAGTAATTAGTGAGTGTGACAATCTCAGAGACAGAGCGCAGTGTCGACATGATGGAGACGGATTATTCTGACTGGGGTGTACACGGGGCCCTCTGAAAGGCACAAGAAAGGGGAGAGCATGTGCTGCTCGCGTGTTAATTATCAGTGTCACTCACTCTTTATGTGTCTTTACGTGCTTGTTCGTAATTACCGCTCATGTATGTGTATGTATCAGTGTCAGTCAGTCAGCGAGCAACTTCCAAACACCGCAAGGCAACAATTATCCCCTCAATAATACGCAGCTCAGGCTTCGTACATACTGTGAAAGATTTGATACTGAATGCTAATTGATCTGGAAGCTGATTGTTATTTTTGTGGGGGAGGGAGAAGATGTGAAAACAGATTGTTCTTGCGTTGAAATGTGTTGGGGTTGTTCAGTGTACGATGACAACTCATATATTACAAAGGCAAAGTAAATTAGCATAACATACATGTAGGTAAAAGGTGTCTTTTATCAGCATGAGAATATAGTGTTAAAGCTCTTTTCCTCACTCTGCTCCCAACATTAAAAAAATACAGTTAAATAAAGCATTTAAATGAGCAGAGACTAATTAAAAGAAGGGTTTAAAGAGCTATTAAAAATGAATAAGATTTAATATGCACAGGAGGAAAAGTGGAGGAGAAAAGTGAGAAATCAGACTCTAATGTGGCATCATTATTTTACAGGAGTGAGCAAACAATGATTGGTGCAGAAAGGAGACGTTTAAAAGAGTTTTACGAGCAAATCAGGACAAATCTCAGTGGACTATAACTGGTTGGGTTTTACAGGGGAGTAGCTTTTTAACAGAGGGAGACAATTCACTTTTTTGAGTTTGTTAGCTCAGGGTTACTTTACCCTTTAGCTCTTTTAATTCAGGAGATGTTGAAACATACTCACCCACATCAACATTTTAAAAGCAGATTAGCTCCTTAACCGAATATTCAATCTTTTACTTAATATCGACAAAAATAATCTTGTAGAGATTCAATGTGTTTAATTTAAAGAAGTTATGTAATTTACAAGCTAAATGCTGTACAGTGAGTTTTGAGAGCTTTCCTCACACGAATGTTTTCTGTTGCAAATAGCTTTATGGTTAATGGGTAAACTATACTCAAGCAGGATTTTTTAAATCTTTTAAACTTAATATCTGTCAATGATTCTTTAGTGGTGTACATTTCTGTAGCGTTTCAGTTATGAGGGCAAATACTTGAAGCATAGAAGGTTGTACTGAACAATAATTCAGGTGCAGCTAGAAGAAGGGGAGCATGAACTACTTCATTTTATTCTGTTTTATTTTCTATGTTTTAGTTATATTTTTGAACTGTATCACCTTTATTTTTATGGACAGTTTATAGGACAGTGGACAGAGCAGGGGGTGATATGTGAGAACTGAGCCTCGGGCAGGAGGGGAACCCAGCTACATAGGCACATGTCTGAACTGCCAGGCTGAACTTACAGCAGAGCTAGTTTATTTTCAGTGTGAATTGCACAAGACTGACAATGATAACAGGAAACTATGTTTTGATGTACTTTATTATCAAATTGAGTTCTGTTAGGATCCTGAATTTGTGTTTTGGATTGTTTTCAGGGTTTGGCTTTCTGTTCTTTATTTCCTGGGGTTTTGCTTCATGTTTCTTGGGTTATTAGTTATTCTTGGGTTTCCCTTGTGTTTCATGTTGTACCTGATCCTTGTGTCTCACTTCCTGGTCCTGGGTTTCCCTCCCCTGTGATTACCCTCATGTGCTCCACCTGTGTCTTGTGCCACACCTGGGTTTGATGAGTTTCTGTGTATTTTATCCCTGTCCTGAGTTCAGTCTGTGTCCGTTCATGCGTCTTCCCCTGGGCCTTCGAGGTCTGCATGTTTGGTTTTTTGATTCTCTTTTGCTTTTTCCTTGCGGGTTTTTGAGTTTTTTTGATTAGCAATAAAGAATTTTGAGTTGAATCTGCACCAGAGTCTGTCCCCTTGTTTTTCCAGTGTCTCAGCCCTGACAAGTTCTGGTTAAAGTTGGTGTTGTAGTACTCCTTCGGTTTGCATTGCAAAATCCCTCATATGGGTATAGATACATACATACATACATTCATACATAAATACAGACTCAGGAGGATGCTTTCATGACAGCCGCAGAGTGTGGGTAGTATATGAGTAGCAGGGATGGGTGAGAGTGGAGATGTGTTTGAATACATTGCCTTGTCGCTATAAACAGTCTGTGATTGGTTTTGTGGAGATGGGAATAATGATTAGAACATGAGCATATCAGCTGATAATGTCCTGGTGTATGACATATTCTGCTTCCTGCACCAACTTACCAAACTTTCATTTTAATTTGGGTTTTATTGTTTGATCCGTGTTCTGCCAGTTGTGACCTGGTGAGGGCCAGTTTCATGACCTTCATTTGATTCACCAACTATACTTAATTTAGTTTCACTTTTGGCAAGCTGTTGCATCGTCCACATTGTACACAGTCTTTACAGTTGGTAACAAAGCACAAAGGATGCTGGAAAACCGGGATTCTCTTGGGTTAAATGGGCACCATAGCTTGTAATGAGGTGGACCACAGGCGTTGAGGTCGGTCCGTTTAGTATTGAGTTTCCTGTTTTCACAACCTCTCAAGAATGGCTGCACATCACCCGTAGGATACATCTCCTCCCACATGTTCCCTGTCTTTGTTGTACGATAAGCAGCAACAGTTATCAGCTTCAATTTCACATAATAGGTACAAACTTGCCGTGAAGAAAAGGAGGAAAACTCAACTGTACTGGGAACAGGAAATCTGATGATTGTACAGATCACACTGCCCTCATGGGTTTTTGAATTCTGCAGGCTGACATGGACACACACACAGAAGAAATATGCAGTGCTTACAGCTGCATCAGCCTCTAAAACGTAGGGTTAACTCAGAAGTATGCACCTAGAACTCCTCAAGCTGGACTTCTCACCTCATGCACTGCTAATAACAATTACAATATGTGGCTGCTTTTTGTCTTCCTCCTCTCTCAAGACAAAGCTTCAGCTGTGTAGACCATTAAATCCAACATTTTTCAGCTCAGTACTAAAACAGGTCTCCATAATTATCCTGGGTTTGACAATCTTCGGCAGTCAGTGTGAGACCATGAACAGGAAGAGAAACTATTAACAGTGGTCTTCCTCTATCAGCGCTTTGTGAGCTCAGAGCAGTAACTATATTATAATATAAAGCACTCATTACTCACTGAGAATCATTTCTCCATGAATCAGATACAGTAACTCATAATGCTCCCAAATTTCACCATTCATACTCTTTATCTCTTCTTTTTATTTCTTCTATTTTGGAGCTTTCAGTAATGAATGGTATTATTTTGGTGATGAAACAAAGCCAAAGGTGTGATTATCAGCCTCGTTGTCTAATGAAAATTATTAGTCTTCCCGAATGAAACACTATCAACGATAGTCTGCAGGAAAAAGAAATCCGTTTGTTCTGTTATTACCTTCTGCCCGGCCTGCTGTCTGCAGCTGCTCATTGGTATGCACTCTCTGTTGTCTTACATGTGATAACTGTCATCATTTGTGTGCAAAGCTCTTAATTTACTGTTAGAGATCATCTGCATGTAAAAAGTAAAGTACATGCATCTCAATGGCGAGCTTGAGCAATTTAAAATAAAAGTAGAGAGATGTGAAATGTGTCGTTGCCCTTCACAAGGACGAGGCAACAGATCTGTATGAGAAGTGTGCTCAGTGTCAGCCAAGTTTATTCATCCTGACAGCTTCAGAGTCCTGTGTTTGTCCATGAGGCATACATTGAGCTGAGTATTATAAGAAAGAATAACACAAGTGTTGGATGAGTTCAAAAGGGGAGTTTGGAGTTGATTTCATAGATCACACACATAATAAGGAGCAGAATATCTTAATAATGTAGAAACATAGTCATTCAAACTCATCTCTAAAAGGGTGAAGGGGTAACTCCCTGCTCTGTATAGTGAATCTGTTTGTTGGTTAATTGCATGCATTTATATATATTTCAGTCTGTTACACACATTGAACTCTGCAATCCTACCTTCAGCTATTCCACGCTGCCCCTGGGACTTTTTCTTGTTGACTCCATGTTGAGATGCCAAAACAAGCAAGGGAGAAAACAGATCAATGAAACACCATATCAGATGATGGAAAAGCTGCGAGAGAGGAGTGTTAGCGGAGCGGAGTGAAGATCAAACTGGGCAAACAAGAGTGACATCATCACCTCTCGCAGCTACCATCACAGCTCACATTTTGATGGTCTCATGATCCAACTTTAAAGTGCCTATAAACCTCAGATCTTTGCGATTGATGCTCCTGATAAACGCAGCTGTAAATCCATTTTATAGCCTGGATAGAATGCCTTCTGTGAGTGCTACCCTGTGTTTCTGAATGATTTAATACAACTCTTATTTAACCTCCGCCGTTTAAGGTTGTGATCACTGCATAATGTGCAGCATCATATATAGTTATGCGTGTATTAATGCCTCTAAAAAACACAGCTTCTGGGCAACACCGGAACTGGTAATGCATTGAAAACATCCTATCACACTAGCTCTGTGAACTATCTATCAATGGCACACCCCAGGAAATTGAGTTTACAGGTTTATTGCATCATCTTGATACAAAGACGAACTATCTGAACATCTATCTGACATGGTAAGAATATGCTCAACAAAAAACACCCCAAACTGCACTTTGTTAATTATATCAAAGATGAGTTGTGCATGACTCTCCCTGCGAATGCTGACCCCCATGTCATGCTCCCTACAGAGTCTTTAAGGACACAAAAGGTGCAATGTGCTCAGTGTTTCTTAAAAGGTAACCTTGTATTTCTTTTCTAAGCATCTTTTTTTCAAAGTAGCCAATTGAGCACATGTAAAGGCCCCATGAAGACATTGTCAGTGATCTTGAAATGGTGCCACTTTTTTATATTTGCCTCTTCATATTCCAAAATTTAAAATGAGATTATCAGCACCAAATATTTCTAAATGCTATTTTTCAGTGTTTGTGGTCAGGTTGGATTTTCCCTTGAGTACATGAATCCATTTCAGACACATGAACCAAACATCCCTGTAATGAGCTGAACTGACAGAAGAGGAGGAGAACTATGTTGGAGTTGGTAGATGAGTACTGGCAGAATGTAATCAGGATTCATTAACGTTACATGTTACAACACTAAGCAGTCTGCTCACCTTCTGGACACTTAACCAAAAACTGAGTTTACAAAGTTCGATGCAACAAGTCAGCGTCTGTCCAGTGTTTGGTGTTGGTTTCATCAAACGATCAATCTGAAAACCAGTTATTGCTGCTGTGTGAAGATCTATAACGGAGAGGAGTGAACCACATCAACCATATGAACCACAAAAATGTGAAGACCTTGTCGGATATGAGTGGCAATGTAAAGCCAGTTTCTTCCCTCTTTCTCTTTTTCATCCCCTTAGAATAATGAGAAGTAGCATCCCAACATTTCCCCACCAAAAAAAAGAAAAAAGAAGTTTCTGCAACTCTCCATCACACTGCTGTGGGGAATGATTATCTGTGAGTAAGACAGCACAAAAATCATATGAGCAAGCTCTTAACACCAAAGGTGAAGATTGTCTAAAAATGACCACAGTTTATTTCCCCTGGCTATAATTCACGGTCTGTTTAACACAGAGTGAGTGTTAAGCAAACTGTAGTTTGCACAAGTAATAAGTCCAACATGCTGCACCAAGGTTGTAAGGATTCTTCCTCCTCCCTCTCCTCCTGTGATTAAACCTGAGTGAAGAATCCTGCAGCATGAGACTGAGCCTGAGAGGAGGGAGGAGAGCAGGAGGAGTGTTGGATTCGATGGCAGGTAGATTGCATCTATTAAAGGAATCATCTTCCTCAAAACACGTTCCGCCTCCCAACTCAGCTTGCTCATTTTCTTTTTTCTCCACCCTTTTTTTCAGTAAGGGGCAATTCTCTGCAATCCCTAAGGTGTCAGACAAGGCTATCATATCGTAGTCTCACTGTCCATCTCTGGCTATAGCTTGAAACAGAGAGGGCACCGCTGAGTGAGGCGATAGACATCTCATTACTCTTTCATATGCTACTTACAGCCCGGGGAAGGCTGGCTGGTCAAAGAGAGATGAACACAGCCTCATTGATTCAGACGGCTGCTCTGCTCTGCACGCCCAAGGGCAGGGGCTTCTCTCCTTTCCCTACCTTAATTAATTTCCTAACACGTCACTCCTCCTCGTCCCCCGTAGCCATGTCTTTTGCTCCCTGTCCCGTGGCTCTACTTTTATCAGACGGAGAGATGTTCGACATCAGAACACTCTGCCAAACCCTCTTGTCTTTCTTGGCCGAGGTTTGACCTGGCCTGGCGTCGACCGAGCTGTCAGCCCGAGAGCAGCCCGACTTGACAGTGTCTCTCTGTCTGAGCCCCAACACTGGAGTCATTCTTTCCCCACTGCTCCGTCCCCGCAGCAGGCCAGGCATATGGCCGACATACATCGCCTGGGGTTATTCCTGGGGGCTGACGTCCCTTCTCTGTAGGCCTCTGCTCCCTGGAGAAGCAGGTGGTGCCAGGAAACAGCTGCTGGATTCAGCAGGAGTGGTCTTTCCTTACATGCACCCTTAATTCCCTGCTCTACAGTCCAACCAGAACACTGTGTCCTCTTGTGGTTTTCAGCAGTCTGCCAGGGGGGCCCAAGGGTGCTCAGTACTCTCAATACAAGTTCATGTTCCTTTGCTTGTTTAATGTCCACACTGGGGCCATTAGATGAAGTCATGGCCACAGCTTCACAGAAGTGTCCTAATGTAGCAGTGTTTCAGTGAAATGTTCTGATATTTATAGATTAATGGCCATTTTGTTCCATTTTGTGACTTCCAATCTTGAAAACATTAAGTCAGACTCTATTTTTAGCCACACAAAGGACGTGGCTGATGTCAGTCACTTGGCCAAACATTATGTGCTCGATAGAAACATTGATTGAAGTCCTGGCTGATGTGAATGTTTATTACACATTTTCATACTTGTCCCTTTAATTGGGTAAAAACACCACGTGAAGATGGGTTGAGCTTATGTGCACTACAATGTATCCACTACTAGAGAATGGGGTGTTATATAATGGCACCCATCACATTGATCCTTTCACAGCAAAATGAGTGAATGAGGCTCTGTTTACACAGCATTTTACAGTGTTTCACCCCAAAATTCAGTGGAACAAATCTGTTTACACGGAAAACGCTGTAATATGTAATATGCATGCCAGGTCTGTAGAGGGAGATATAACTGTAGTAGCCTGCAATAATGGCTTAGAGGCAGGAAAAGAGGTGTGCCCATTAGCTGGATTTTATATTGAATGCTTCTTTGTTGATTTCACACCCTGACTGACTGAAAACCAGATGCAGTTTCACATCCTGTATTAATATGTTTGGAATAAAAAAATGCTGTTCCTTTTTTAAGTTTTTGTTCACCAGGCACGTGAACTTCATTTTGTGTTCATTATTTTAATCTTTTACCAAATTCTCTCACATGGGAGGACATATTTGACATCATTACTCAGCTAGGCATTGTAATTTTTTATTTTACCATAAAGGGCAAATACAAACAATACACAAACTAAAAGATTGCTTGCACTGCAATTTTTTGAAACCACATCTTTGTTTTTGTTTTTATTGACCCATTTTAAAACAGGCCTAATAAAAAAAACAGATATTTGCATATTGTATTTTGAAAAATAAGAATTGAAATGAGCTCTAAATATAACTCAGACACAAAAGAAGGCAAGGATGAAATGAGATGAACTGAAGGAGCTTGGCTACAAACACAAATTAGTTGATTTAAGATTGGTTGGAAATCCAACCTGCCTCCAAAGTTGAGCCATAATTGATTGAATATCCACTGATTGTCAATCTCAAACTGTAAGGTGCCTTATGGTCTTCCCACCAGCTTTGACTCTCCAAGGGAACCATTTCCACAGGAGGGAAGTTTCAGCTTGACTCTCTCAGCTTTGAGGTTGTCTTGGAGTTGTCTCTGACAAAAACAACAAAGTTTATTTAGGTCATGATTTTTCCTATGTGGCTGATTGTGAATTCTGTCACTGTAGAGAGGAAGTACTGTGCTGAAGCTCGGACCATAGTGGTACCCAGCTGAGGACTCAGACCCAGTATGTGCAGCCTCAGACAGGTCAGAAGAGGCAGAATAAGTACTGCCTCACTACCTCTGATCTGCTCTGACAACAAGCCTGTCATTTGGCTGACAGGCTCCTCTGTATTAAGGTGGTTGAGACCGGTTGTTTCGGGCTCTGGAGGGGCCCGGCTGACTATGAGCGAACAATAATCACACACGCAAGACACCAGTGAGACGAAGAGTTGTTGTGTATGGTGGGACCAACCTGACCAACTCAACCAAGCACTGTTAAGAAAAGTCAGCACAACATTTTCCCACATACATGTACATATTTTTAAAGGTCTCTTATCCAATCAATCTCATACAAATCAAAAACAAAGCACAGCATAATGGCAAAATGTCTTTTATTGTGATCCCAGGTGCTCAAATACATAAAAATTGATACCTGCTTTTGTGCCTTGCTCACATGCACACAATAGCCCATATCAAGGTCCATAAAATCTCTTCGAAAAAACTGTGTCCTCGCCTCACAAAAAAAATGTAATAATACAATGTAATTCTTCAGGACCCTTAAGTTTTCTTTGCTCTAAGCTGTTAGATCTGTTATAAGTACCCTCCATCATACATATTCATACTTGATGCTAAGCTGTAGGTGTTTTCTAAAGAAACTCTTTGGGACATGTTGTCCTCCATTCAAACAAAGGATGAGGTCTGTTAAATGGAAACCTTTGACTTCACTTCTAACACATTACCTGATTGAGCTTGTTAGCAACAGAAGTGTTGTGGAGTACAATAGTCGATCAAGTGATATGAGGGTGTTAACCACAAAAAGAATGTGATTTCAACTTAAAAACATTTTTGTGAGATGTCAGGATGGAAGACACAAAAAAAGTGGGCAGATGTTTTTAGTGGAGAAGTGAAATATAAAGACATAATATGATCAGATAAACCAGAAGCTCTCTTTAAGGAAAGATGAACACATACACCGCTGAGTCAGAGACCTGGGTCATAAGAAGCCAGAAAACTATGTCCAGACAGAAAACTGCACCAAATGTACAAAAATGATAATGGATGTGTATTTTAGGAATACTAATATGACTGATTTGTAGTTTGATAATATGCCCTAGCTTTACTTTGTTCTAAACATATGCTTCTTTTCATCACCGTTTATAGAGTGTGTTCACTTATTATTTACTCTCTATTTTTGGTCACAACCTCAGCCCAGAACTAACTGTTTCATGAAATACACAAAGTTAAAACTGGAATTTGAATATTGGAAATTAATATAACTTGTTTCTTTACATCCCATGAAATTGGTAATTGTTTCTTTTCTCGTTATGATTCTGAGTTCACACATGGCCTCTGTGTGAATGTTACAAGTGTAATTGCCGGCAGGTGTGTTTTTTTTCTGCAGCCTATGAGTCATCAAAGTTTCAGGCTATATGAAATACACATCTGGTGCAAATACAGAGGAAAACACAAGTTTTGAAATTGACTCTAAGTTGATTGTTAATCGCTAATTGTTAATTAAAAGAAGCTTAGTACTGGAAGACAATTCACACCTGACAACGAAGTTCCTGCCATCTTTCTTCTCGACAAAACTAAAGTAATGGGTATATTTCCAGCTGCTGAACGTAAAACTGCACTCCTGCATCGCTCAAGTTAGCCAGGGTTGCCAGGTATGCGTGACAACAGTTGAAAAAATGAGCCAATCGGCCAAAAAAGAAGTTAAAAAAAAATCTCATACCTGGCAACGATGAGGCGAGCTACCTTGCTGCTCAGGTGATATGTGAGATGAAATGATTAGTGTCCTGTTTTTTTCATTCATTTTGCATGAGTAACTGTTACATTATTACCAGAAATTCAAGGGTAAATTGATTTGCCAGTCCTTGCCAGTAAAGGGAAATATTATTTCTGCCTAACACTTGTTAGAATAAATCCACTGCATGATTCAGACTCATTAATACCAGGCAATTTTGAACCTTGTCAAACTCCTTGAACTTCTTTTTGTAGTCATGTGTAGCTCTCCAGAGGAAAATCTTTGCAAACCCCACACTTAAATAAGAATGGGTATGAATATCAACAGAAAAGTCAAAAGTCGAAGTCCACATTCAAGAACTTTTACCTCCATCAGGTGAACTTCAGGCACAAAGTCTTGACTATCTGCTGAAAACTGTTTTCAAAGTACTTTCAAATGAATTTTTACCCTGTGTCAATATCACAAACAAAAAAAACTGTTTGTTTGTACTTTGAACTTGAACTCTTCTTGCACCATGTTGGCTGCGAAAGCTGCAGATTGAGTTTTCCCTGTAGATTAAAGTCCTCTTTCTTTTTTTTCCAACAACAAATGAAAAGACTTCATCCATGTGGCTACTCTTGATAAATTACAGCGTGCTTGAAGTTTTGCCACGTTAAAATAACCTGAGAAATATGTAGATGTAACAAACCAAGGCTCATGCCCTGCTTCAGGCCAAAGCAAACAGACTTTATGTTTGCAAACACCTTTAAAGAGCAGGGAGAGAAAGAGAGAGAGGCCATTACCAGGCCACAGTGACCTGGAGCAAACCTCTCTCTCTCCATCTCTTTATCTCTCTCGGCTGCTCTGCAGCCACACTGCTACTAATTGAAAGTGCTGTGAAATATAGATGAACACAGGAAGCAAGCAGTCTGCTCCTTCCCTTTCCTCTCTTGCATCCTCCCTCTCATCTCTCATCCCTCTTTATCCTTTTATCTCTTTATCTGCCTCTCCTCATGAGGTCAGATTTTTCTCTCATTTCTCTCTGGGTATCAAAAGTGAGCGGACACAGTCGAGTCAAAGTTCTTCAAACAGACAAACAAATAAAAATACTGCAGTAATGTCTGTGAGTTAGTAGACAGACAGAAATCATAATGATAAAACCTACTTTTCTAGTTGTTGAATATTAAATCATAAAACCACAGGTATAAATCTGCTCCTGTTATCCACCACATGTTGAAGCTGTAAGAATTCACTCTCATTCAGTCACATTCACCTGAACAAAGAAACCCACAAGGTGTGTGTGTGGAGAGTCGATCATCATGAGACTAGTGTACTAATGTTTATTGACCCTCAGAGTCCCCTGATCAATGTTAGTGCTCCTTTAATAATCCTATGGATCCTAAGGCTGCTGAAGAGAGAAGGTGGAACAGCACAACACAGCCCGCAGTGATCCACAGTGTGCAGGAGTCATGCAGAGATTTGGCCTTCAAAAGTTCTTGGCTTTTGGGAGAATTTTAGATTTAATGACTTAATAATAACACAAAGTATTCAGTAGAAACAAGGCACAGCAAAAACTGGGATAGAAGCAAACTCAGGGGCTCTCAGAGGACACAGATCAGCAACATCTTTGTTCAGGAGCTTATGGAGTAGTTTTGGTGCAAGACTGAAAACACATTTATACACATATTACAGGCAGTATTGAAGCCACATTTTATATATTATGCAGCTAAAATGATTCCATTAGTGTGCATTAAAGATGTCTGTAAATGCTTAGCATATCTTTGAGCTTTCATGATAGCATTGGAAGACCCACACAGGGCTGGATTTATGATTCAACTTTATGATTTATGATGAAATTCATTAAACACAATATAATTAAGTCTCAACAGAGGCCACATTTCACTAGCTAGAATATAATTGAGGAAAAAGCATCTTAATAAGGATCTTGATACTCTTTTTGTATTTTGAGGGAAGTATCTATAAAATTTAAGTGTTTTATTTGACCTGGATTTGAGGTGTTATTGGTGCTGATGTTTCTATTCTTCTTCCAGATAAATACTCCATAGGTAGTTTTGGCAGTGTGTGCAGGTGCTACGTCCTTCTGGAAAATGAAACAGGCATCTCCATAAAGCTTGTCAGCATGAAGTGCTCTAAAGCTGGCAGACAGATGCACTGACTCTGGCTTTAAGGAAACACAGTGAACGAACAACAACAGATGATGTGGTACCTCAAACAATCTCTGACTGAAGAAACTCTACTCCGGACTTCAAGATGCCTGAATTCTGTGACCCTCCACTCTTCCTCATGATTTTAGTAGCTTAATTTTTAGAAGAAACTCTTAATCCCTCCCCCCCTTTGCTTTAGGTCCATTTCCTTCCACAGACGTCTCTTCCAGTCAATCTTAGAAGTAGTAATAGTTTCAGTTTTCATAAAATCATCATAATCTCTAAGCAAATTTTTAAATTACAGACTTGACAAAGAAAACAATCACGTACTTAGAGTTGGCTGAACAGATACAGGCAGAAGCACAGTCCTTAGAAAGTTTTCAAATGCATACTGGCAACATTTATAATTTAAACCTAACAATAGATACACATCTCCTCTGGATAACTTTTGTCTTTTTTATGAGTATTTACAAACACCTGTCAAATTTTACTGACTTTCCTGAATTGAAGGAAGGTTTTGCACAAATATGGCGATGGCTTTGTCTTTGCTCTTAAAGGTAGGGTCCGCAGCATTTTCCAAAAATATAAACTGCCAACTCTCATGGAAATAATCTTGTCTAATTGTCATCTATGGGCCTCTAGGCATGTGTATCAGTGTCTGTAACTGCCTCAGCCTCTTCCCCTGCCTGTACGTTGAGTTTTCAGGACATTTCTGGGTGGAGGGCAGGCGTGTGACCCCAACCAATAGCAACATGCCCAGTGTGCAAGTAACTTTGCGTCTTGATGATAGCAAGTGGGAGGAGCTGTCCTGGTGGCTATGATCGTGCCTGCAACACAGAGAGCGGATGCCACAGTAGTTGCAGGATAACTTTTACCTGCAGGAAACCAGGTGTATGACTCTTGAGTTTCTCCCATGCAGAAATATGATGCTGCAGGTGCTCGCTGGGCTGCTGAGTGTGTTCATGTATCTACTGCCTTGAGCTACAATGGGCATGTGCTACAGCTGGCACTGAGCCACGTTGGAGAAGCCCAGTTTGATAGTTATGTTTATAAACAGTAAGGGAAATTCATGCAGACCCTACCTTGAACATTATTTGTGTTATTTTGTAAGAGATTTCATTGTTAAGTTTTGTTAGGTTTTGAATGAAGAAATGGGTCTGTGTGAACAATCAGTTTCAGGGCACAGTCACAATGGCCATCCATACCATGCTGTTCTCACGCACAATTGGCCCCCTACACTGTCATTACTCCGCTGGCCAGTACACACTCTAATATGAACCAGATGCTTACATCATCATGAAGCACCCAGATTACTCATCGTAACCATGTTGCATTTGCTTGCTGCTTGTGTATGAAGAGTGCTGCGCCAAAGCACACCTCTCAGGAGTGTGCCGAAGCCAAATAAGTGCACTGTACACCTGCTGTCACACTGGCTGAACAAACTGGACTTTGGGGTTGAAGCATGCTTGTGCATAATACCGATAACCAGTGTGACTGAATTCGTATTGGTAGCATGTAAGGCTGGTTTTTGCAAAGCCATTTCTGAATTTATAATTGTACCTACAACTCTACACAACTTTTATACAGGACTCTGCAGCCCTGGTCTGTTGATTTTTATATCATTATTTTTATTTCTATGTTTTCTGGCATGCAGATGTTTTAACTGTGTAATAAAAGAAGTCCTAGATATTTGGAACTGATTTACTCTTGTCCTTTTTCTTTTTTTATTATTTAGTCTTTTGATAAAGTTCTGGTCCAGATTGAAAGTAACTCATTCATAATTGTGTTGGTGAGTGCTGCAGATGAAGAATTTTGGTGGATGTGTTAAGAGGAGTTTTGGGTGAGTTTCAGGTAAGAAGGTAACTGCGAACACACAGACACAAATGCTTGTTCATTTTGCCTAAAGTAAAAGTAGGATAATACCTGTTTGAATATGTCTGAATTATCCAATCAAAGCTTTGTTTGCACGAACACACATGCACTCTGTTACTCTGTTGTCTGCTTCACACACAAACATGGAAGTCAAGGTTAGCAGGCCTGCAGGGGCTCACTCAGCTCCAAGAAAATGTCTCTGAGCGTCAGCACTTTCACTTTATGACTGCCTCATGCTGGCACACACACACACACACACACACACACACACACACACACACACACACAGTTAGTTGCTGCTGCATGATCATTTGATATGGTTATCTGTATAAGTTAATGTTCTGTGTCTGTGACTGTGCGAGGAAAGAGAGAAAATAAAAGCTTGTTTGTGTGTTTGTGTGCGAGTGTTTTGAGTTGATCCCACTGAAAGTCACCTCTGATAGCCATTATACACCCACGCGCTGAAATATCCCTCAATTTCTCTTACCCCCTACCAGCTCACTCCCCCACAACGCACACTAAACAGACATGGTTTGCTGCTATGTTTCTCTGATTTGCTCGGGATTTACAACTGTGCCACGGCCATATTAATAAGGTGGTGTATACTTCAAGGACTAGCTGCAGGATCTTAAGCACAGCAGTAGATCAGTGATGCGCTGGAGTCAGGAATTAGTTTAGATTCTGGGGTTTGGGAATCAAAAAACACCATTCTGACCATCAATCATACACTGTAATATCTCCTGGGATTGAGGCCCAGGCGTGGCTCTTTGTGTGTGATTTTATGTATGCGCATGTTTCCTCTTTTTCAAGCATTACATGTGGGCTGTGATTACGACAAGTGTATCTGCGCACAATTACGCAGGGAGCAGTCTGCGTCCACCTTTATTTGTATGTGTGTGAGTAGTATGAGGCTGTAAATCACCTCTGTGCCTTTGTTGTGCTGCTGCCTGCCTCTCAGTCTGTGTTCTGTGATAGATCCTGACAAGCTGCTGTCTGAATTATTGATTGTCTGATCTGAAAGTTTGATGCTTAGCCTGAGGGCTGGATTAACCTGCCGACAGCACCGCCGTCGCTCCTCAGAGGTAACCACAGCACAGACACAGGGATGCACATGCATATTCATGCACTCGTATGTGCAGGAACACGGAGCAGACTCATGTTGACGTGTTGGACCAGACTTGACTCGTTGGGCAGGTGTGCAGACCTGGTGAAGCCTCCTGTCCACGAACATGGGCATGCTGCTGCCCTTTCTGTTCATTAGTCTACCTGACCTCATGAATGGCTCTGGGTGGTTCCTGTGAGTGGGGAGTGCACAAAGCATCATGGGAAACAAAAGCTTTTGATGCCAGAAAGACCATTCCTGAGGTTTGAACTCAATGAGGCTGAATGAGTCAGCTCACCTCTTCACGGCAAACATTAAAGACACAGTGAGGAGCTTTCTACTGACTTTGAAAGTCCTTTTCTTCATCATGGCTCTGAATACTAATGCCTCTTTAAGACTCAGGAAGTAAAATGCATTTATTAAATTATTAGATCACTCTTTTTTCTTGATATTGAGTTTCACAGCCTCTGTTTTGGTCAGATTGTCTGTGAGTCTATTTTTTTGCGCAACCTGAAGTGTCTCTGTTTGGAGATCTGCCAGTAAAACTTGGCAGCAAGTATGTTATCAAGCAGGAAGACTTTTTCTTTTCATTAAATTTCATTTTTGCAAAAAGTGTTATCTTCCTTACTGATACTGGAGCAGGATTAGCAAAAATATTTTTTGTACTTTGTATAACAATAGTTTTTGCAAGTGAAGAAGCTACAACCAGAGCTTTTCTAGCTAAAATAACCAAATATCAATGAACTAGATTTACATTTATGTCAGCGTGTGAATGTATCACTACTCTTTGTAGACCAAGGAGCGTAACCATGTGCTTATTTACATTATTTAGACATTTATTAGGACACTGGAGTTCACAGCACACCAAGCTGTTAAATGTAATATTACACTAGCAGGTCAGTTCACCTTTTGTGAGCTAACAGGTCAATCAGACTTAATTAAGTTTAGTCTTTGTTATTTGACAGTTAATAATTTGACTTGGCTAAAAATCAATAAATAACCTTACTATTTTGTCTCATGATAAAAAAGGTCAAGAATTTCAAAAGAAGATCTTTACTCATCTGTCTGCTTCAACAATAAATGACCACAGTGGAAAAAGCAGACAGTGGGTGCTCTTGGGAAATGTAGTCCTCCCAAAAAAACCCACCACTGCTTTTGTCTTAAGGGGTTTCCAGAATTAGCTCAACATAAAAACTCACTCATAGTCAGAATTAGTTTGAGCCAATAAATCTCAAGGTGAATATTTCCTGCTGTATTTAAGTGTGGGAAAGGAGACAGCAACAAACTCGTACAGTAGCAAACAAGTGAAGAGTCACGTTTGTTAATTCAATTAAATTTACAAATTTACCAAAATATACCGAAAGAAAGTCAAGGTTGTTCAATATATCTACCGTTTTTGGTTTCCAAGCAAATGAACTTTACAGTGCCTTTAAACAGACTCTAGTTGCCTTGGAGACAGAAACATAGATTCAGTTCTTCATATCAATAATTATGGATTTAACTCAAGTACAGGATCACTTTTTACCATGTTGTTAGACACTTTATACAGTTTTCACTTTTGATTTACATTGATTTTTTGATATTGGCAAGGTAAACAAAACAGGAACTCACCCGTTCATGGACCCTCTGATTAGCAGTGAGTGGGTGCACTTTATGCTACATGTGCTGGAAAGGCCAATTGATTTTATAAACCTGCGAACTTGTAGTTTAGTAGATTTAAGGAAACCGCAAATTGTTTTGTATTTTCTGCACCTCAACCAATTCTTAGTCACTGTAATTCCTGATGCTATTTCAAACAGTGTCCTAAAAAGTTGGCAGATGCTTTGCCAATCGACTCGTGATCAGCTGTGGTCTATCCAACCACTTGTGACACTAAACAGGATAAGGGGTAGAAGATTAATGAATGAGTGAATAAATATGTATTGCTTGCATGCTTGAACTATCTTTGGTGGCCCTTAGTGCAAAACAACAACAAATCACGTCACACAAAAATAACTTCTAATAGATGAGAGGAAGTTAATTGAGTGTTTTTTGATTTTTCACTTTTGCCTCACTTTGGGCCCCTTTGTACTAACTGAGCCTGGTTTAAAGTCCACAGTCTACCTGAACATTGTTGCTGATCATGTCCATCCAGCAGGAAAACGCTCCATGTCAAGAAGCTCATATCATTTCAAACTTCTTTCTTGAACATGATGATGAATCTCCTGAAGTCCAACGACCTCCACAGTCACAAATCTAAATCCTTGTAGAGCACCTTTGGGATGTGGTGGAACTGGAGATTCTCTGCCCCAATATTCAGCCTAAAAACCTGCAGCAACTGTGTGATATTATCATGTCAACATGGAGCAAATTCATGAGGAAGGTTTCCAGGAGCTTTTTGAATCTCTGCCACCAAAAATGATGACAGTTCTAATGAATAAAGGAGGTCCAACCTGATTCTAGCAAAGGGTACCAAATACAGTGCCTGGTGAGTGTGTGTAAACAACATTTGGCATCTGTCAACCTCAGCATTCAGACACTGTAAAACACAGTTGTAAAACTGTATATTCTGCAGAATTATTGCTTTATGGTACAAGAAAAAGCTTGAGACTCTGTGGCAAACATTAACATGAATAAATATCAAAACACTTAAGTTTTACAAAAAAAGATTCCAAAGAGGAACAGAAGCAGAGCGATTGCATCAGGAGTGAGAATAAACCTTCAAGGTCTCCATCATGTTCAGAGCAGATAAACCAGCACATCACTTCATCATAGTGCTACCTCTTGGTTTGAGTTGCTGACAAAAAAATACCAACGCAGCTTCCCCGCTGTGACGCTCGTCTCCTTCAGACGCTTCATGACAAATTGACAAATTGTCGATTTTTATTGATGTAACAGCTGAGTGATTTCTCATAAATGAGGGATTTCATTATGAAAAACAAATGAAATCCAGCTTTTCTTTGTGGAAGTGGTGACAGATGAAGGTGTGTTGTGGGTTTAGCAGTGAAGTAATTACAGCCTTGTTAGGACGCAGCGTAAACTGATGGCCTACATTAAACACTGCGCCTGTCTGCATTGTTAAAATGTATGTGTCTTTATTTATCGGCCTCTCCTCCCGTTAGTCCTGAACCTTTTCCTCTCTCTGTCTCCTCCTGTGAGCTGCTCCTCTTTGCTTATCTGTCACATTGCTGAGGTGAGTCCTCTGTCTCCTGATTTATTCATGATACGACTTTTAATATCATTCACTATGACACCGGAGTCTGCATCTCAAATTAAAATCCTTCAGGCAAAGTGTGTGCTGTGTACTGTGCACAGAATGTGTGTATGTGAGTGTGTATGTGTTAAGAGGGACAAAAAAAAGGGAAAATTTACTGTATCTTTATCGTTTTATACGGCACGCTGAGCAGATGCTTAAATAATCCATTATCAGATTACATGAGGGCGTTTCATGCTTATGTAAAACTGTAATAGTATATGTTTTCTCACAAATATCACAGGGTTTTGTGTGTTTTTTAGCGTGTGTGTGTGTCAGTGTGAATGTGAATGTGTGGACTGTATATAGACTGTGTGACCAGTCTTTGTGAGTCTCTCTATGGTAATGTGGCATCTGAACAATTAGCCAGCTGTAATTGAGTGGGGTATGTGATTGTCACTGTCACTGGCACTTGCAGTGATGGAAAGCCATGCCATTCAAGAGCGTGTGGGTGTTAACTACGAGCGTGGCTCTGTGTTTGTCTCGGCGTTTTAATGGGCGCTATAAGCTTTGATGGAACATTACCGGTTTGTTCATGTGCGCAAGTCAACATATGTGGGTGGAAAGGTGCGCATCTGAAGAGCTTTTTCTGTTCAAACGTGTGGGCGGGGTTTTGTATCTGTTTATCACCATATTGGTAAATTTGTCAGGAGCATTTGAAAGTGACAAAGTAGGGGAAAAGCCAAGTGAAGACTCAAAGACACCAGTTGTGTTTTTACACCTCTGCCGAGCATCGTGTTGCCTCCTATAGCTGCGTGTTTTCTTCATGATGTGCTCGCACTTTGTACTCGATGATTGCAATCTGCTTGTTGTCACCTCACACCTGATCCTATAGCTTCCCCATGCTGAAAACTGCAACTTGTGTTTTCAGAAACAAAGTTAGTTAACAAAACTTTTTGACTCAGGGCTGCTATTTTAAGCCCAGACCTGTAAGTGATGACAGCTTGATGATAGCATGGTTACATCCAGAGCCTCACAAGGCGTACTTTAACCGTGTAGAAAAAAAAAGAGGTTTACGAGATTGAAATTCTGTGCTTTTAAAATGCACACATCGGCCTATTCCTGTTCTGCGGTACTGGCTAAAATGTTTGGCGTGAAGACTTCTACAGAAGGGTTTTTTCCACCCAGGGGGCCAAATATGAGGTATCATCTTGTCCTAACCAGCGACTCAGCAAACCAGTAGTTTTGGTGTTTAAGCGGAACCAAAAGCTGCCGGCTCTTTTAGATTCAAGCTATAAAATTATGGGCTGTTTCAAAAATAAATGAATGTATGAATAAATGAATGAAATCTAATTGGAAAAACACCCCTGAAAGAAGTACCAAGTAATTTTGGCACAGTGGTTGTTGAGCTCATTTCTTTCCTGACGCACAAACAAGACTCACTGCGGCAGATCTGTTCCAGTTTTGTCTTAAGTTCGGATGTAAAGATCAGGCAGAAATCTCCAGTCATAAAATATGAAGCTTGACCCCCAATTCACACATAAACACTTTTTTCAAAAATGTTATAATGGGATGATTTTTTAAAACAGCTTCTACAAATATTCTAGTTTTACTTTGTATGCTTATATTAGTTTAATTGCAGCTAGATTCTGGCAGGTCTGCAGCAGCAGGTCGTCTACAGTTGTGCCAAAAAGTTTACACCCCCCTGCAGAATTTCTGATTTTTTGGGCTTTTCTCAGAAAATATGAATGATAGCACAAAATCCTTTCAAGACATCTATTGAAAAAAAGAAAACAGTTTACTCTTTTTAAATCATACCGACAACAGAAACTTAAAAAATGACCCTGTTAAGAAGTCTACACAACTCTGGTGGTTTTGTCCTGATAAATGCATAAAAGTGAACACAAATGTGTTTGAATGTTTACTAAAGGTAACCATCCTCACCTGTGATCTATTTACTTGTAATCAGTGTGTGTGTATAAAAAATGAACAGGGTCATTTTTGAAGTTTCTGTTCTCATTATGATTTAAAAAGAGTAAACACAGTTGTTTGTTAATAAATGTCTTCACCCAACCTCTAACCATGAGCGACAGAAAGGTTTTTGTGTTACCATTTATATTTTCTGAGAAAAGGCCAAAAATTCTGAAAATTCTGCTGAACTTTTAGGCACAACTGTATCTAGAGGAAGCCATGAAACAAGACAAGCTCAGGAACTATGGTCTGTGACTTAACTGGGACATTTAGACGTTAAGTTAGTGACAGACAGAAAGAAGGAAAAAGGAAAGACATTCTCCTTATGTCAATTCCCCTTAGCAGTCTCCTGTTTAACATTATTTCCCTAACAATTGTGATTATTTAATGTGTAGACACTGAAACAGCTGCAGGGACAGAGAACCTGTAACGTGATACAGTCTAATTTTAAACAAAGTGTAACTCAATTGTCTCATACTTGGGGTGTAGCTGTTCTATTAGAGAGGCCCTGACTGCTCACTATGCCAGTCTATAGACCTCGTTAAAAGTGTGTACTTTTGCGCCTCTGCTGAGTTTCATGTTGTCTTGTATAGCTGCGTGTTTTCCTCCATGATGTGATGTCACTTTCGTCCTCATAATTACATTCTGCTTATTGTTGCACACCTCACACTTGATCCTATATATGCGACATGCTGAAACCTGTAACTTCTTTTCTCTGTTTCAGGAACTTTACTCATGCGCATGCAAGGAGAGCTGATTTGTCCACAGTGGGCGCTAACAACGACACAAACTAGAAGCTCCTCACATGAGCTTTAAGGTGATGGATGTTTTTATGGATTGTGACATTATCCTGACACATGTACAGAAAAAAAAAAATCAACCACGCGGTGTCACAGCAGCACTTTTGGAGAAATTAAAATGATCTTTGTATCACGTCTGCTCTCTCACTGAGCAGGAAGTCATTATATGTGTAACCACCTGACCCTCTCTTACCCATAATGCTCCATAACTCTGCAGTAACAAATACCCCAAGGACGATAGGAAGGGACGACAAAGGATGGAGATAAAGAGGAGGGTGGGTGCATGTTGTGCCTCAGAGCGAGGGCATGGCTCAGCAGGCTCGGCTGTGTCCCCTCGATGCTGGCTGGTTTTTGATGTAGAGAGCTCGGAGTGGGCTCGCTTTTTAATGTTATGCAACTTTGAAGATGGAGTGTTTGAAGTTATGCATGAGTTGGACTCATTTCCAGCTTCTTCCTGATTTGTTTTTGTTTTTTTTCTCACCATCTCTTTCTTCTCTCAGAGCTTTTTTTTCTACGAGAGGCACAAGTTGTGTGTTTGAAGTGAAGGAATGTTTCAAGGGTATCTGCGGAGAGTCCACTGAGGTAGTGGTCTTTGCGATGTTGGTGCCGTAATTGTGTCTCTTAAGTAATTGTTGCTGCTGTGATTCCTTGTTTCCTCTCTCCTACTGAACCTATACCCTCTGCTCACATGGTCACATCTCTTTGGAGTCTGTACAGATTTCTATAGCACTACTTGAAAAAGAAGCCACTGTAGTGTGCGTTCTTTTAAGTTAAGGTCAAGGGAGGGTTACACTTGAAATTATGAAACAGGGGAGTTAAGATCAATTCTGTAATAGCTTCCTAATAAACTGCATCAGATGAATATTTTTCACCTTCAGCTCCAGTGAGGAGTTTTCAGATGATGTCAAGAGACAGGTTTGAGGGTTCAAAGAAGGGAAGACAAGTCTTTATTTTAAAAATATTTCTTAATCACATTTCTGCAAAGAAATTATAAGAAATGCTGAATGAACAGGGGGCACCATAGTCAATTTACACCAAAGTTCCTCATTTGAGCTTTAAATTATTTCTCAAAAGTTTTCAGACAAGTTAACTCTCAGTCGAAAAACAGAAATGTTGCTGCGAGATGTGAGATTCATAGTGAGCTGAGAGATTGTTGTTTTGATAAATAGTATAATTTATTATTCATTTCCTGTTTTTTTTCCTCATAAAAACAACCATTAAATAATGATTTTATTCACTGATTGATGAGCAAACACATTAAAGGTGGGGTCTGTGGAAAATCTTGTTACAGTTTGCAAACATAACATCCAAACTGGGCTCCTCCTCCTCCATGGTTCAGTGCCAGTAGCAGCACATGCCCATTGCCCCTGATTGTAGTTTAAAGCTGTAGCTACGTGAACATGCTCACCACCCCAGTGAGCACCTGCAGCATTGCATTTCTACGTGGGGTCAAGAAGTGGGTCTTGACCACTCCACAGACAGCTATAGGGTGCCCAGCTGTTGGAAACATTGCCTGTGCTCTTATATTGGCAAAACTTGTAAGTTTGGCAACTTGAAAAATAAGTTATACAGAAGATTCACCGCTGTAAAGTGTGTGATGATAGAAATATGAGCCAAGCTTAGACCAACCTGTTTTTTTTTAGCCAAGCAGTAAATTTGTTTATTTTTGCTGAAAAAAAAATCTTCTGTGTGTGTGTGTGTGTGTGTTATCTTGTGTTTTTGCAGCACTATTCAAGTTGACTTTCATAGAACTTCACTTTTAGAACTCCTGCATGAGCTTCATAGTTGGAAATACAATGGCAGTAGTTGTTGCGGTTAACATTAGCACCAACAAAACTTTCAACAGCACGGTGTCAACTAAACTAGAGGACTGAGATAACCCACAGCTATAACAACACATGAACAAAATACTGGATTTACTGTGTTTGATCACCCACCTAATTACAAAGCAGAACGCGGAGGGTTTCACAGCTTAATGGTGTGAAAATACAGAAAACACACAATTATTAAGTACACAATACAACACTACAACCTTTGAAATATTAAGAATATAAAAAACAAGAAAGAATATTTGTAATTTATCGCTGCCATCAGGGGCAGGTCATTGGGTAATCATTAGTGGTATTAAGTATCTGTGCATCCTTATTTAAAACCATTTGAAGGAGGAAGAAGAGTGTTTTGCTTAAATGTCTTTGCACATTTGAGCAAATCTTTATTACTTTGAAATTTTGAAAGAGATTTTTATGAGCCTATCAGTGTTAGGTTTCTCTTGACTTTACAAGGTTATATATCAACTGATTGACCTGAAAAATATATTTAAAGTAGATCACCTTACTTGTGTCTTCTTGACCTCATTATTGCAATTCAGTATCAACATGTTGTTGTTGAATTTCTTTTTTGTTTGTTCGGAGATAATCTGGAAAACAGCTGATTTTTTTCCCCTGAATGTTTTCAATATTCAAAAATGAAAATACTCAGTGCAGAATTCCCTTGATGATTATTTTTCCTTTTGCTTTGCTGAAAGTCCTCAACTTTCTTCTTGAACCTTTGATGTTTTTTTATCAGAATATTTTTCTACATCCATATAATTCATTAAAAATATTTTCCCCTGATTATTTTTTCCACATACTTGGAAATAAAACTCTTTAGTAGAAGGTGAAACAACATCAGGATGTAAACTCAGAGATGTATTTTATTTCCACTTCATGGAACGAAAAACTTGAATTTTCTTCTCTTTTCAGAAATGTTTAAAGAGCAAAAGTGTGACACAAGAGAGTTTGAACAGACTAGTTCTTTTTATGATGGATGTGAGGATTTACTGCTTGACATTTAACCAGATTTCAAATCACAGTTTTCCTCCCGAATAATGCCAACATGTATTTGATGTATTTGATCTCGCCCCCTCACGAAAAGCCCGATGGAAGACTTGTGCAATAGAAACATTATTTCAGCTCGTTACAGGATGCACTTTCTCTCAGCTTCACATTCCTCCATTCAGCTCTCCGTATAAACAACAAGAAGCCGCTCAGAGTCATCTGCTCCTCCACTTGCTCCTCTCTGCCCCTTGTCAAAAAAGACAAATGATGTGAATCCTTCCTTTTAAGAACGTTTCAGCCCATTTTGGATGGTTCTGAGGGAGCAACAGCACTGTTCAATATTTCGGATTAGTCTCTGACAGCATGGAGGAGGAACCATTATCCTATTGTTGTGAGAAGCTGGAGAGAGCGGTTTGGATCTGTGTGATGTGCACTTTTAATGAGGCCCATTAAATCAAGTGGCAGTTCCTCACAAGGAAAAGTTGGTTGGTGTTTAATAGTTTCACCACAAGCTTACATAAGCTGCTTTAATTCAGCACTCGGGCGCTCTTTCCGGGCAGCACCGGGAGAAGGCTCCCTTGCTCCGCCGAGAGGCACGCAACAGCAATTAGCCGTCCTCTGGAGTCTTAATTAGGGAGCCACGTCGACCTGAAGACGAGCGCGTGAGAGGACCACACGTCGGTCAACAGCCAAACAAAAATAGATGAAAAAAAAAATAGAGGCTCCAATTAATTACAGACTCCAAATGAGCATCCGCGAAAAAGAAGAAGGAGAAGACGAAGAAGAAGAAGAAGAAGTAGAAGCAGGCCTGGAGAAGCGAGAGGAAGAAAGTCAGGCAGGGTCGGTTAACTCGATTGGAGCGATGGAGGGCTGCCACCAGTTTATCCTCCTTTTCTTTTACATCAGTCCCTACATGCACAGCTCACTTTAAAGATGAGGAAAAACGCTTATCAAGCAGCCTGCAGCGCCTCAGGGCAAACTGATCTGAGTGATCTTAGATTGTGAGCTATATGTTCTTTAATTAGCTCCTAACTGACTGTGAGGGGGCTATTGTCTCTGCTAGCTTTTCCTTCATTTGCTTAATTAGCATTCAGTGCACACACTCTTTTCTCTATGTGTGTGTGTGTGTGTGTATTTACTGGGTTTTACCTGCCTTTGTTCCACCTCTCCTCCTCACTGTGAGGCAGGTACGGCTGCCGTGACCATGGTGATGAGAAACAGCATCAGGGAGGATGACAAAAGACGATTGCTATGGTGACGGTGTACAATGTTTGCCGCTCATGTGTCGACTGTAAAGATGATACGATGGCGTGTTGATGGTTTCCGTAATGGCCGTTACGGCAGTGATGAGAATTATGATAGCAGGAGGCGTTCAGGTGTCGGTGTGATGAGCGAGACGAGCGTCTGGGTCCTCGTGGAGGCCTAATCTGTATCAGATTACGAGCAGTCTGCAGGCGGAGGACAGCCGCCTCTTGTTAACTTTAATATGATAACGACGTGCCCTGCTCTTTGTCTGGGGAGCTCTCGTTTTATATTCAAGTGTGTGGAGATGTGTGTTTGAGGAATACGACCACGGGAACCTCACAAACACAAGCACAGAGTAGCGTCATCAGTAAGAAGAGGATGTCAGAGCTGATCAGCAGTCATTTGTATTCCCTTTGATTTCTGTGTATAGACCTCTGCATTAGCCATGTTTGTGCTGTGCACCATTCATGTTTGGCTTATTTGCAAATGAGCAATGCTCCTTCTTCAGCAGACCTTGACAGCTGACATTAAAGCCACACTACTTTGCATCTGTGTGAAAAACTAAATGCGTGTGCGCCCGCAGAAGGAGTGTATCTTCACATGTATCTATTTGTGTGTTGGTGAAAGAGTGTGGCTGGGCGCCATGCCAGCCTCTAAGTGACAGCACCCCCTCTCGTTGGCGCATCTTTGTCTCAGAGACTAATGGCACAGAGAGAATCAATTACCGCCATAACGCTGGTGATGTGCCAGAGCTGCAGGGGGAGAGGAGAAGCCATTCCCATGCACCCTCAGTTTTCACCCTCCTCCTCCTCCTTCTCATTTCATGTCACCCAATGGCCGGCTGAAAACGGTGACAAGTCCCTTCTCTTCCCGTCATCAGGCCTCTGTGGAGCACCGCAGGGAGATGGCACCCATTCCAGACACTCCCCAGAAGCCACAGTCGCACCCCGTCATCAGAGATCCCAGCGGCGAGGCGAAGAAGGACACCCTGCAGCTCGGAAACATATTTCCATTCCACAGCTCTGTGAAGCAATACTCTGCTATTTGAATTTTGGCCTCAAAGCTACGAAGCTGATTCCTATCTGCAGTGATTTAGAGTGAGTGTGAAGGTGATCATCAGACCTACTTAACACTGCGGCTAAAAACACTCGCCCAGCGTACTGGATAATGTTGTCTGTGCAGAGAGGATATTAGGAACCTTGTGACAGAATCGTCACATTCAGCAGCTTAACTTGTGGTCAGTGCTTCAAAACACGACCTTTGTTCCTCATGTGAAGAGCTGTGAGGTCAGTGAGGGATGATGCAAAGTGAGCAGAGTGAGTGGACAGATAAGGAGTCAAAGGATAACTTAGGTGTGATTTTTCTATTATATTCTGATACAAACATGATTGTTTTTCTGCTGCACTCTCAGTTTCAGGTGTGTCGATAAGTGTTGACTTTGCAGCCCTCTTAAAATGAACTTTGCTGTTTTCGCTCAACTCGAACCAAATAATCCTAGTAAATCAAGATGAACAGAGCCACATGAATCAGAGCAACACCTGAGTGAGTTTCTGCGCTCATCACTGGCAGTCACCTCACTCAGTTAATGATTAATTTACGATGGAGTCAGTGATTGAAGGAAGTCCATCTTGGCAGGTATGAAACTCTATAGCAGTGTCTGATGTCTCTAGATTTTCTCCTTCCGAGCTTTTCTTGCAAATTTGCTACACATTAATGTCACCTTTTTCCCCTCAAAAACTAGTGACCTAAACTCTGTTTATTTCTTTTTCCTTTACAGTGGCCCTAACATGCTGTTATACACAGTGTTCTGTGTGAATTAACCCTAATCATTTAATATTTTGGTGAAAGATGAACTGGAGACAATAAGCAGCTGCTCAAAGTCCAGGATTCAATAAAAGGTATCAATATTTATGTATTTGTTCATTTTCCATGGACAGTGCATATTAGTTAACATTTCTATATTCGTGTCAAAGTTAGCTGAGGGTAGGTTCGATCTGTAGTCCATGACCGAATGTTAAAATGGGAAACCTAAAAAGCGCAAAATGAAATGAAACAAAACAGAAAAAATTAGAATACAAGTTACACCCTGTAGATAAGCACGAAAAGGCCCAGAGGTGAAAACAAGCAAACAAATAAAAAAAGACAAACGAAAAAAACACCCGAGGGCGAGTAACCTAAACATGAAATCTATGCAAGACAAACATTGGGGAGAGTGTTCAAATCCTGAGAGGCAAAAAAACAACTGAAAACAGAAAAGGCGGGGAAGCGTGCAAGTGAAACAAGACACACAAGGTGATCATTGATTTAAAGCAATGGGCAGAAGTATATAAAAGTATACGATGCATTGTTGTCATATCTCAGGTAGCGGTTCAGTGCATTTGTCAAGTGCTGTTAAACCAGCTCTCATGAAGATTTGAAAGATCTGAAAGAAGAGAGGTTTAGTTTTTAAGAATTGGTAATAACCTACTTTTTTGTACAGTGATACTTTCCAATTAGCCTTGTTATTTTAGATACTTTTTCTTGAGTAATTAGAGGCTAAGACAGATCCTATCATAGAATATCCAGGTGACAAACGGTAGAATTATGTTGGTTTCTTTTTCTTTTTAAAAATGTAAAGCTGCTTCCCCCAAAAAGTAATTAATTGTAAATATCTTGGCTTTTAAACTCAATATCTTTGTATGGATTCTATAGGATAAAGTTCAGAAAATGACAGTGGTTGAGGGAATAGAAATTTAGTAAGTGTAAATGGATTCTGATCTTTCTCTTTTCTTCTGACCACTAACAAAACATGAATGTTGCACATAATATTTAATACATTCACACACTGACACAGAGGCTGCAACGTGGACACTGGTGTCACAGCACAGAAACACTTAACCCTGGAAATCAAGTCCTGGGACTGAACCCAAACCTCTCTGCTGCTGAGACAGATTTACAAATGTACGTAGGTGCAGCTAAAGAGAGAGGGAGGATGTGAACGTCTTCATCTTTTAAATCATGAACTTACCTCAAACGGTTTAAAAATGAAGTATTAAAAATAACTTGTTAATTTTGGATTACCTGACTCAGACAAATCATTCAACTAAAACAGAGTTTTCCCCAGATTTATTCATGTGTATCTTGTCTGTTTGAAATGTGTTCTTAGCTGCAGGATAAATAAATAAAATAGATCAAAAAATTAATAAAAGCAATCTCTTCCCAGAAAACAGTCTGAGGATGATTTACAACATCACACAAAATGTATTCTTCCTGATTCTGGTTATACAGTATTTAGTAAGTGTTGGTACTTAAAGTTTTAGTCCTTTCCTGCATTTTCGCACTGCAAAAACTGAAATCTGTTTTCTTTGTTTTTTTTTTTCTGTCTTATTTTGAAGAAAAACTGTTTTATTGGACACATACCCCAGATGAGTTCAGAAAAATTTCTTATTTCAAGATCTCAAAAGAAAACTGAGGCCTGAATCACATGTAAAATAGGATATAAAAGAAATGAGGAGGAGGCATGATAATGATTGCTGTTGAGTTTCTTATATTTAGACTTTATTTTCATTTAAAAAAGGGAAAAAAGGTTGATGAGAACATTTTTCTTACCGGATTGTCTCTGAACAGATTTTTCCCCTTTATAAAGCAGTCTTCAGGGTTATTTCAGCTCAGCTTTGATGACCGTTTATTGAACCAGGAGCCTGTGAAGGTTGCATGAACAGTCACTGATGCTGTATCTCACAACCCAATCTCTGACTCACAGCACAGATTTATTTATTTTTTTCTTTTGTAGATTCATATTTTTAATCACCCAGAAGTCCCTAAACTTTACGTGACTTTAATAGTAAATCCCTGAAGTGGCCCATTAAAGGTGTGTAGCCTTTAATTCTTCTCCTCACTGAGCGTACAGTCATTCTAAAGCAGAACACTTAGGAGTATATATATGTTAAATCTGAAAACACAATACCGACACAATGTAGCTGAAAGGTTTTTAAAACTCTGTAATGCCCTCCCTGAAGAGATTTACTCATCTAATGTTTGGAGTTTTTTGTTGATGTTGGTTTTTTTTTTTAATGTTTTGGGATTCTGGGGAGTGGGTGCAGTCTATATGCTGCTTTAAACCTCTGAGTGGACAAATCCATGAGTGGAGGGAGCTCCTGGTACTTCTCTAAGCCTTACACTGCTGCTACAAGAAACCTGAGTGTGGATGGTCACATTGCATCGTGGGTAATGTTGTCAGCATTCACATAGAGAGAAGAAAGTGTGTCTTCTTGAGCTGAACGGTGTAAGCCCGGCAATAGGAGCAGAGATATGAACAGTTATTATCATTTCCCATCATATCTGTCAGATACAGAGATAAGGATAAGGAAGTGCTCACAGATGTGTGACATGAACCTGTTCTCGCTCCATGTTCAAATCACAAGTGAGGCTGATGCTTAAGTTGTGAAAATTATTGTTTTCAACCAGAGCAGGAGGTGGATTATTACTTTACTTCCACTGTTCTGTGGTCACGCTGAAGGATTATATGGAAGGGATGATTTTCCCTCTAAAATAGCTCTACAACCCTGAAAGTGTAAGAGTTGGAGTCACAGCAGTTTATTTTACCAGACCACACAGAGCCAGGCAGCTATAAAAGCATCTTATTGCTTCAGCGACAGTTCAGATAAAAACAAGGAGTCTTTTAAAGTTGTGAAGAAAATGTTTCAGGAGTGCCAGTGTCCCAGCGCAGGAGATCCTAATACAGTGGATTTACCACCAGAAAACAGCAATGTTTGGACTTAAGTCTGATTCACACAGGTGCTCAGGCCTGCCTCCACCGAGTCTGTATACAGCAGAGCCTGCGTCCAACATAGATCGACCTTTACTATAGACTGTATACAGAGTGGACAGTGTGGCTCCGCCTTTTGCCTTTGCTCGATTTTGAAGCCAATAGAACCCATCACAGACACTGTCATTGTGCAGCCAGAGTCTGCTCAGTGGAGACCATAGAGAATATGAGTGGGGATGGGTGACAAATGGGGAAAAAAAGTATACTTTTTTTGTCTTTTGAAAGTCTAATCCAGGGATCAGCAACTATATTTACCAGAGAGACAGAGTTTTACCGGGGAGTCACCTTGGGGGCCAGACCCTAAAATAAAAATTGAATTAAAAATCAAATTTTGGTAAAACATTATTATTTGATATTTATTTTTTTGTATTTTTTTCTGTGTCATTACCAAACTGAAGGCATTTTTCGCCTTTATGAGTCAGGCCCCCTTCACCTGTACCACAGTCAACCAATTTTTGAATCCAGTCGCGGGCCTGATTGGATGGTTCAGCAGGCCAGAGTTGGCCTGTGGGCCGCCAGTTGATGATCACTGGTGTAATCTCCTCTTGCCTCTCTCCCCCAAAGCATCTCACTATACCTAAAAAAACTGCACAAACATGGCAACTGTCAATCATCATGAAATTCGACTGAAAACCCAGTTTAATAACTCATGAAAAATCAAGCTCTCAGAAAAAGGGGGAGTTGAACACAATGCAGCCAAATGGGACAGGTCAGGGATTTTGACTTATCAAGGAAGTGAAATAAAACTTGTTAAGAGCAACATGTACTTGGGTTTTAGTTTTGGAAGTGATCTGTCTTTTAAATCACATATTTCCAACTTGGCCTCAAAACTTAAGGTGAAGTTGGGACTTTATTATAGAAAGAAATCTTGCTTTTTTTTTCTTAGAGCAAGGTAAAGTTTTGTTCCATCCACTTTCTTCTTTTGTTGTTTTAATTATGTACTGTATGTGTGTGCGCCGGCTAAATGTTTGCTGTCATTGAACACATGGTGCATTGAGATTTACAACCAGGTGTAGATGCTTCACTCATCACTGTGACCAGTACACAATCTCAGATTGGTCGTCTTTGAAGGTGCGCAGGTTTATCCACTGGTTGAAGCTTATTTATGAAGCTCTTCTCCAGTTGGTGCCTTCCTATCAATATCATTTTCAAAGAACCAAAAGTCACTACACTTGGCTTTCCTGTGAGATCTTTAAACTCTCTGTTCCTCATGTCCGCACTGAGCTTGAGAAAAGAGATTTTAGTCTTGCTGCTCCCATTACCTGCTTTTTTCTTGATACTTTCTCCAAAATGACTTGAGATGAGATAAAGTGCTTGAGAATTGGAGTGTGCCAGTGTTTCTGAATTGTCATCTGTGAGCAAGATCCTGCACTTTATCTGTGAATCAATTTGCATTTTGTGCACTGTTGTTTTCGATGAACTTATTGTTGTGAACTGTCTTTCTATCACGTGTGGCTTTGCATGACGTGTGCTGCTGCCTTCTTGGCCAGGTCACTTTTGTAAAAGGGATTCTTATCTCAGTGGGTTATTTACCTGGTTAAATAATGGTTAAAAAAATCTGTGAGGTTTTGACTTAAAGATTTCTTGATTTATTAAACTGATGCTACTACTGAGATATCACTATTGTTTGGCATTTTAATTTCAAAATAGCAGAAAATGTGTTTTCTCCGTATAATTAAAAAAATTATAATAAAAGGTTGAAGTTTTAAAGCTGCATTTCACAATCATGTGATCCTGCATCTCTCTGGTGGGAAGCAGGGCTTAAACAATATCCTGTCTGGATGCATGTTTTGAATAAATCTGCTCCAGTGCCTCAGTGGAATCAGTCTTGAGTAAATTACATGTGAAAACAGCTGAATGCTGTCATTAATTATTAAGGATATTTTGTTGGAGTTGTATTTGAGTTGTAATGAAACAGAAAAAGAACTTGGATTGTTTCCAGGTTTGGGCACACCTGATATAAAAACCACTAATTCTTGAAGTCCTCTCTGCACACTGAGTCTTGAAAAAAAAAGAGGAAAGAGTGTCGTTTAGTCGTCCTTCTCGGTGTACTTTTCGAACGCCGCCAGCAATCTCATGTATTTGCCAGGGTTGTGCGACTGACGTCTTAAATTTCCCGCCGCCTCTCTCTTGTGCAGAGAAACATGCTGGACAAAAGACTTCGGGTCGGTGGTCTTTGTCTTGTAGCAGAGTCGGGACTAGAGCGTGCGACTCAAATTCAAATTATCCATCAAACACGATCAGATTGTCTCACTTCTCTCACAGCTTCAAACAGACTGTGAGAAGAGAGAGGAGGAGGGTTAGACTGAGAGAAAGAGAGGTGGACGCACGCATCTGACAAACTCATCTGCAACGTAGAGGAGCAGCAGAGCGTCTGTGGTAGGAAAACTAAAAGAGATGTCTGTCTTCTGCTCCTACAGTAAATAGCTTTTATATACTCGGCTTGAAAAAAAAGAAACAGTAGCCTAGCCTGGCTGTGAAAGCTGTCTCGTCTAGACGTGGTAAACGGGCTACATTTGAAGTGTTGCCAAATAAAAGATGAGCTGTTACTCAAAGGCCTCTTCGCTCTCTTTATCTCCCCTCAGTCTCTCTTCCCTCTGAAGTTTCTACCTCTCGTTGCTGATGGCACCTGTTTTTAGAAGGACAAGCAGAAAAGTTACAATCAGAGGAATAATCCTGCACTTGAGTTTGTATTCCTCAGTAACTCCAGCCTTTGGTCAGCCCGTTGATAAATACATCATGAGAGCCGGACAGGGTCAAACAACATGCGCTCACTGAAGAAACCTGGAACACTTTCTTCCCGTGGATGTCTTTTCGAAGCTTGACTTTTTATATTTCAACTGCAAACTTTCATAAAAATTTAATGACTCTGTAATGAAGGTCTGTGAACATTAATTGCATCAGAGTTATTGATGTGATAAGAAGCTCTATTTCTCATCTGGAGCCAAAGGAGAGTTTTTATAAGCCTTATAAGAGGGAAAAAAGATCTTAGTCTGTCTTATTTATGTGCTTTAAAAATAAACCTTGACTTGAATGGACTTCATCCAGGGTGCAACTGTTAGAAATTATTGTAATTTGCACAAAATTGTACCACTTAATCATCTTTCTTGAAGTGGAATTACTTTCCTTTAACCTTAGCCACTGTTTAACGTTTCATGAGTTCTAAATTACTTCAAGATAAGAAGATCTTGCAGCTGCAGCTTCTTCACTATGATTTGAGTTATAAACTCCTGTTTTAAACTTGCTCATTGAAATGGTTCGTCTGTCTATGGGTCCGGTCTGAGAGGCATCTTTTTATTTTGATGAGATCTTTTCTGTAAATGCAAAAACAGCTGTGTTAGTGTTGTTGAAGAAGACAGTTATTGTACTGACTCAATCAGTATTTCACCTAACAGAGCACAGGAGTCTCCACTCTGCAGGAGCATCAGTCTGTGAGAGAACTGTCGTCAATGTCCTGTAGTTACACAAATGAAGCCATGAGTGAAGGTTAAAGCAGTCAGACTGTTTTAAACTTATTCAATCATTCACACACATCCTGTCTCAGAGCAAGCAGAGCAACTAGTCCATGCTTTCATTTAAAAAAAGTTGGATTGCTGTAATTTTCTTAAACCAGCTTGTCCTAACAAGTCTATAAATGCTCTTCAGCTGGTTCAGCTTCAGCTGTGGCTTGAGTACTGACTTTGACCAGGAGCAGGTAGCTCATGTGTTAAATAGAATTTAAATCTCTTGTCTCACTTTCACATCTGTTAATGTAATAAACCATCTTGTCTTGAAGGGCTCATAGTGCCCCATTACTGAGATTCCAGCATCCAGACCTGCTCTTTGTGCCTACGCTCTGTAAAAGTAGTATGGGAGGTGGAGCCCTTAGTTGTCAGGCTTATCAGTTATGCTGCGGTTAGGCTTCGGCTATCAGGGGGAAAACTGACACACAGGGCTCCACTTTTCCCCTCCCCCCTTTCTGCCAGTCTAAATATTTATCTTAATGTACCATTAAAGTTATTAACCACAGACCTCTCTGAGAGTCTCTGAGCTCGTCCTGTAGGTTCCTCTTGATTGTTGCTGTGGACGACCTGCTGTCATGGACCTGCCAGACTCCAGCTGCTGTGGCTTTTTCAGTCTCACCATAATCATCACTACAACGCCAAATAACAGACTCTGTCTGTCTGGCTACATCCATTTCTCTCTCTCTCTCTCTCTCTCTGTCTGTCTAACCCCAGCATGGTCTCAGTAGGTGTCTGTCTAACATGAGTCTGGTTCTGTCTGAGGTTTCTGCCTGTTAAAGGGAACTTCTCCCTTACCATTGTAAGTTGCTAAATGCTGAAAAGTGCTGTGCTCATGATGGATTAAGATGAAATAAGACGTCTTATTTTGTCTTGATCTTGGGTCTCTGTTAATGACGTACAATGTAATGTTTCTGGAAAGTGTCTTGAGATAACGTTTGTTATGATTTGGTAAAGGACTGATTGATTGACCTTATTTGAATATTTTGGTCTCTGATAATAATATTTCTTAGCAGAGATGATGATTTTGGGCTATATGAAAAAAGATTGAGTGCCTGATTCTCCATCACTAGCTTAAGTCCTCCACCTGTATCACTGTATCAATGTGAAATCGTTTTATCTCATGCCAAATCTATTGCATGCTCAAGCCTGACCACATGCACAGTCAGTTTACGGAAACAAAAGAGAAGATTTAAGGAATGAGCTGAGGTCTCCGTGCAGCCCACAGGGTGGAGAGTCTGGTGGCTGTGCAGGAATGTGTCTGACTCGACTCCAGACTCATCCTTCAGCCTCTCAGGTCAGCTCCTCAGTCCTCCTGTGGAGAGAGAGGATGCATTATCAAGAGTCCTGGAATGGTCCAGCTTTGATGAGGTGGATGACCGGTGGCTGAATCACGTAAAAATCACAGGTTTCTGTGGGCTCAAACTTCCCTTTCGCCCTGAGTGCTGGCTGTCAGGACAGTAATTAAAGGCTGCGGTTCAGGATTCCGATTGTGTGAGATGGCTGAGTGTTCATTGCTTGTTAGGAAACTTTCTTCACTCACACACACACACACATTTGTGTCCCAACATTCCTACCCACATATGTGTATTGAAGCAGCACATTCACATGCAGCACACACCCGTCCAGCATAATGATGGAGAGATCCCGCTCTCAGTGGGACAGACGTGACAGTTCGGTGTCTGCAGAGAGGAGTTCAGTCCTCTGGAGGAGTTTCACACCGCTGAAGTGACAGTGAGAATCCTAAGACAACACATAAAGGGATATTACATGATAAATAAAACACACCCTCTGCCTCCTCCACTTGAAAGAGAAAAGTTAGAGCAACAGTTGTGTGGTGGAGAAAAGACTCAGCCTGTAAATATGCACCATGAGGGAGAAGAATGCAAAAAAAAAATAAAAGACTGGCAACCTTAACTACCCTAGATTAAACAATGTAATCCAGCAAAGGTGATGTTTAAAATTCATTTTCAGCTCTCTTCATCATCTTCAATGAATAAGGAGGATAAATAAGTAAAAACTGATCACAGGGAACTTTCATTTTGTAGATAAAGGCTACGTTTAATAAAACATGACACTCTTTGGGATTGTCTGGGTTGGGGAATTCTTTAGCTGCTTTGATAATAATGTCATTAATATCAATGTAATGATGCCCAGTGGTGCTTTTATTAATGCTGTTGCATCAGAAAAGGAAAGTTTCTGGTTTGATAGGTCCCATCCCGTGCAGACTTTGTGTTTTCTTCTTGCATGTGTACATTTTCTGCATCTTTCTCTCAATTTTGAAAATCATACTCATCAGGTAGTTTGTAAATTTCCTGTAAATGTGAGTGTGTAATGAAAGTAGCTGTCCTGGAAGTTGCTAAAAGTCACGAAATACATCATCCCCTAACTTGCACAATACTCCAGTTTCATCTCATTGCCATGGACACTAAAGAAAGGAGGAATTACATTGTTGAATAGATAAAAAGTATGTAATAAAAAACTAAAAACACTGTGAAAATGTTTATAACTAAGACTAAGTATTTTTCTGTCGATTCTTGTTTTTTCTAAATGTCAAATTGACATTCCTTCACCCTCGTTTGGGACCGGCAAAAGTGACCCAAAAGAGATAAGCACATGTGTGATTCATTGCATGCTGTCCCCTGCTCTGGCTGCAGCTAAGAGGGACTGCTGTGAGCGAGGACAACTTGTCCACCTGTTTTGGATAGAAAAGGGACTCTCAGCAGCACCAGCTGCTCATTGAGAGTAGTAAGATTGAGATGTGCTTTCACGTTAGTCACAAAAATCCAGAAAAGTTGTTAAATTTGTCCCAAGGTAAAGGGGTCTAAACATTTGCTAAATAAAACAACAAAGTGGATATGTTGACAACACTGCAAATGGTGTGCATTAGAAGCAGCACAGTCCTCATAGCTCAAGTGTTTTTAAAAATAAGGATTTGTATCACAAGGTGCTGCAAGAGCTATGTTGCTGCTCAGAACTAAGTATTATGTATTTTTTATACTGCTGTATTATTGTGATTGACTGAGAATATTTTCACTGATGATGAGCAGCTTTTGATACTTAAAACTATGTTTTATGTAAAGGGTAAACCAACAAGCTCTTGGTCAGGTCTTTGAGAAATTCTTGCCTCTACAAAATTATTCTTCAGGACTTGATGCTCTTACAAAAGCTCCAAATAAAAACCTGACGGCTTTGAAAAACTAAAAAGTCTAGACTTCCAAAAAGCAATCAAACAACGCGACTTTGTTGTCTTGGTACAAAAGAAAAGATCCGAAAACCAAAAAACCCTGACTCCTGCACTGAAGAAAATCACGCTGAGGTGAGAATGTGAGTCAGACTGAAGTGTAACCAGACGAAGAGACAGCAGACAGGAGAAAATCAGCTCTACCAGTAACAGCAGCATGAAGCAGGTGAGAATAAACAGCATGAATAATAAGAGAGAGGAGCTGGAAACTTCTAAACACTGTCATAGCAACTCATGGAGAAATGATTACTGATTGCAGGAGGTGGCTCATAATAAATCTCTGATAACTTTCATGACCTCAGTGCTGCCTGTACACAAGCTGCTGTGACTGAGGTGAAAAGGAAAGCCAATAAAGACTTCAACTTCATGAGCTTCTGTCTGCCCACTAACTAATGTCTAAATTTAAATATCTAATATATGTATAAAAAATCCACATTCTTTCGTTTCAGTTGTGGTTTAGAGAATTCTTATTTCAGCTTCCGTCTGAAACACTTTATTTTAGCTGCTGTCTCTTTAAGAATCCCCACTCCTCAAACCCTCTTTGGTCTAATTGGGCAGCGCTCTGGAAAAAATTAACCCTCATGGCTGATAACTCAAATCTGTCTGCCAAACTTTACCACCAGAGTTGTAAATGCATCTTCTTCACTGCTGAACTCCAACTTCTTCTTGTTGCAGATAATCTTATTTTTTTTATATGGGTCATAGAGAGGCATCAGTGTTAAAGTGAAACTATTTTAAAATCAGTAAAAAACCTCCTCACAGTACCTTTAATAATGCAAGCATTATGGAATAAATAACAACCATCATGTTTGGATCACTGTCAGAGAAATCTGATGAACAACAGCAGCGCTGACAGACGATCAATTTACATTTTGAAAAATCTAAAAAGTACAAACTTGTGTTTGCTGCACTGCAGTTGTGCTGTCTTCCAGCACCACAGAAGCAAGGAGAAAGAGCATGTTTAAAAAAAAGAGAGAGAAAGAGATGCTGGTGTCTTTCAGGAGGAGAAGGTGAAGAAAATTTACCCCAAGCTGACTGACACAACCTGTGAGTGCTGCCAACACAAGTCATGGGGAAGAAGCTGCTTTGCACAGAGCTGCTGTGATTGGCTGGTGATGTGCAAACTTTGCCCAGATTTCATAATTTCGAGCTACTCAACTGCATACAGGATTAAAATAATGACAGGATGCTGCCTACCCATAACCTGACATGCTAGACGGACAGTTCCATTTATCCGCCATGGGGGTATTTCACGAGTCCATCTGGGAAGGAGCCTTTAAAAAATGTTTTCAGAGGCAGGACCTAAAAAAACGCAGCTGGAGACCAAATTATTACATTTTGAGTGAAAAGTTTTGGGGTTGGCATTTGTACCATTTTTGACACACGAGTACATTTTGGGTTTTACAACTTTTTTCTATTGTGTTTCATTACATCTTTTTGTTATTATATTTTGGGTCGTTGTAACACTTTGAGTCATTGTTACAAATTGGGCTCAACAATTAAATTTTGGCTTATGATCAGGCATATATTTATGAGTGAGAATTTTTCAGACTTTAATATCGTTAACTTAATGTAATGTTTGATTTATTATTATGTGTGCTGCTGACCTCTTGGCAAGGTCACCCTTCTAAAAGATATCTAGATCTCAATGGGTTTTTACCTGGTTCAATAAAGGTTAAATAAATAAATAAATAGATAAATAAAAACTTGGTTCTTGAGTAAGATGTACAACAGTATGCTAACAAGATCATCACATCCTTCAGAACTGAATTTCTGAAATTCTATTGAAATTGAGAAAAATTTAATAAAGAGCAAAATTCTCTAAGGAAACCCAAATACGGTCCATGAGAGTGAGACTAAGACACAGAAAGACAAAAAAAGACAGACAGATTCACAGAGATATTTGCCCTTTACTTAAAAAACCAAAATAAAAAAATCCATATCCGTCATATTTCAAAACTTTACTTTGTTCACTCTTCTGGACTTTAATGTTGGATGCTCAATGGTTCAGTTTTGGTGTCTCAAGGTGTAACCTGCTTTTACATTTCATTTTTTAAAGCACAAGAGGTCCATTATGTAAGGCCCTCACATACAGACTCAGAAATACACAAGCATATAGATAGTTTTTCAGTGTTATACTTGCTATCATTTATATAAAACATCATAGATATTTCAGATACTTTGTTGCATTATATTTTGTGTACAGCATATTTTGATGAATTTTTTTAGGGCTGTGTCTTTATATAAGTGTAAGAAGTGGCTGCTCAGAGAGTCATGATGCAACCCTGTAGCAGTTATAGATGAAATAAAACAAGACTCACCCTCATGATCAATTAGTTTGGCCCAACAATCGCCTGTAAACCCACAGCATCACAGGCTGCAGCTGGGTTTACAGACTCTGGATGTGTCTGTACATTCTGCCCTCATTAACATTCATGAGCCGAGTGGAAGAAGTTTGAGATATTGTGCTGCTTGTGTACACACAGACTTTTCCTCCACAACTTTGTGTATGTGTTGTGTGTTCGTGCTCACCCGAGGGACATTACAGCAGTATCTCATTTCACATGAAAAGGCCCGGGCTCGCGGGAAACTGTTTGTACGGGAGAGCGCAGCCTCCACCGTGCATCTCCCCCCCACCCCTCGCCATCCCTCTCCCAAAAAATAAAGAAGAATTTTTGATTACAGTAACAAGCCCATAAATTATGCAGCAGGAGTTCAGGATGATGAGCTGATGAAAGACAGCCCCTTTTAACCTTTTTCCCGGCAGAGGCAGAATCGCCCTCCCTTTCTGTGAGGCCACATGCAGAGAGGGAGAGTCGTAGAAGGGGGTCTAGACGATTGGGTGAAACGCTCAGACTGGGGGGTCTGTGAGTGGGAATACAATGGGAAACATGCTGGCCCCGTGCTGCATTTGTTGCAGTTACTCCTCGTGCTCAGCTCTGCTTTACAGAAGAAAAATTTCAGTCGCTGTTGCCGTTTTTTGTCACAAAAAAATCTTGTGTGTGTGTGTTTGTGCTCGTTTGTGTGTTCAGGGCATCTGGGAATCTGGAGGAAAGCTGTTGATGTCGGCTTCGATCAGTGCGGCTGCCGGGAGCGTCCTAGTAGGAAGCGAGTGCGCCGATTTCAGAGTGGCTGTCTGGTAATGTCTTCCTGTGTAACACAATACAAACTCCCCTCCCACCTCTGCGATCATCACCACCACTGCAACACACACTCAGTGAGTCAGAAAGATCTGCTGAGTTTTCACACAAACACTGCAGAGTTGCACATCAGCGGCCTTTTTAGACCCATTTCATCCCAACATCCCTGAAAAATAAAGGTAGGTGTTCACCAGTGTATATATAATTCAGCTGGTGCTACATGTTTAACTAAAGTATGAGGTAGTGATCTGGGGAAGGTATCTGGAGCTGGAGTGCCTGACACAAAAGAGACGGACGAGCAGAAGAAAGCTAAATGGGAGAGTGATAGAGCATCAACTAAGGGCTAAAACAGGGGTTAGTCTGTTTGAGATAATGTTTATTCCAACCCACATGCAGCAGTTACACTACATTGATCTGTTCAAACATGAGAGTCTATCAAAAAAATGAAGGTAGGACATAACAAGGACTCACGAACGTTACATGACATTGATATGTCTCAGAGCACTGGGCCGTGATTAGTGCTAAATGTAGCCAGCGACCAAACTAGAGTACAAACTCACAAAGTTGTTATTACGTTTCAGACAACAGCATTACATAACTTTTGATGAATGCATTTCCTCATTGTGTTGTATCTGGTAAAAGTTTTCTTGGACAAAGAACAGTAGAGTTAAAAGTAAGATCTGATCTCCACTCATCTTTCAAAACAAATACACGTGTCATTTCTTCACCACATTTTGCGTAAATCCACCGACTGAAGGAAGTTGCTGTAATCCACGTCATATGAATTCTCCTCACTGCCACTTTAAGTCATGGATGCAAGTTGTAAAACATTTCAAAACGTACCTGCATTGTTTTGTAACTCAGTTCAACAAAAAAAGTCTGTTTATCAAGTCATATATTTTGTCATATCAGTAGTTTTAAAAGTAATATAAAATAATATAAAATTATTGTCACGTATCATGTCTCATGAGCTGAATGAGTCATCACATCCCTAGTGATGACACAGCATCCTATCCAGTATGTCCACGTGGATCTCTACACATTATGACAGTGAGTGTGTTTTATTCTGCACCAGAGCTCTTGAACTAGACCCAAAATGCAAGACTGCACAACAGGAAGAAGAGTCAGTGAAAAAGGGAATTTATTGTAAGCAGGCTGACAAATGGAGTAGACCAAGGCTGGCTTGTTCTAAGATATATAGTGTTGATTGGACACAGGGATGAGAGGCAGTCGACAGGCTACAATCCAGAAGATTAGAGGCTTGGCAGGAGTGTTGAGGCCCTGGATAAAGAGAGGCAGAGTCTGGGACACAGGTGAGAATTCAGGTTTAAAAGAGTCACTTACAAAGAGCCAACGATATCAATTCGAGAGCAATCCTGCAGCAAGTGAAGTGAAAACCTGGCTCCATATGCACCTCCAGCCATGGAATGAAAACAAAGCATCTGTGCTAATGGTGGAGAAATTAAAAAAAAAAAATCACATGATATTTATTGAACTAATTAATCTTTGCATTTGACTTTATTAACAAAATATAGAATTAAAAAAAGCAGGCTAAAGGTTAACTCTAAGTGAATTAAGTTCAGTTTAATAGAAATGTGTCCCCCTTGCAGGCTTGTGAAATCTATAGGTGGCAGCCAAAGAAATGGAGGAAGCGTTTTCATTTAGCTGTATGTAGAAATAATTTAAGGTCGATAAATCCATTTATAAATAGTAATTTAATGTCGGTTTCTTCACAGCCTTATTTGTTAGCCGGTGAAATATAGTGGAAGATGCACAGTGAATTGAACCTTCAGAGTGCTATGACTTTGGTTCCTGCTCACCCTGTCGGGATTTTAATTCACACTACACCATTTTAAAATACATGATCCCTCATTGATCAGGAAACATTTTTTCAAGTCTTTATGGACAATGTGAAGCAGCTTTTACCAGAGTCTTGATTTGATTTTACCCTAAGTTTTGTGTGATTCACACACTCAGGAACCCTGCTCTTCTGGCTTTTGTGATGTGGTTTGCCACCGGCATCAGTCTGATTAGCTACAGCTGCTCAACCAGCTTGTAGGTGGTAGCTACAACTAAAAGCAGAGGCTTAAGTACAATGAGACAAAGACCATTTAAAAACAAGTTTGCATGGAGTCCTGACTTGAATTCAGTGTATGTGGATCATTCATAACCTGTAATCTCAGCTCATTGTTGCTCCCTTCTCTGCTGGAGTTGGCTGGTCTTCTTTTTTAACCTGTTGACTCAATCACCTCAATCACAGACAAGTCCAACAGTTGGTCAAACCTCGGATTCAGGAAGAATAATGTGGGTGTTGTCCTGGGCAGGGTTCAAGGCTCAGCCAAGCAGCAGAGGGAGTCAGGTTGGGGGTCAGAGGATCCCATCTATGCTATTTGCAGATGATGTGGTCCTGTTGGCCTCATTGAACACTGACCTCCAGCTCGCTGAGTATGAAGCAGCCAGGATGAAGATCCTAACTAAGTCTGAGGCCATGCTGCTCAGCCTCAAAAAGGTGAGCTTTGTACTACTGGTTGGGATTGAGTCTTTGCTCCATGGGAAGGAGTTTAAGTGTTTCTGGGTCTTTTTCGTAAGTGGGGGGTAAATGGAACGATTGATTGACAGACAAATAGGGGCAGCATTGGCAGGGATGTGGACAAGAAACTGGTCCGCTGTGGTGGTTCTACAAAAACCAGTTAATTCTATGTTCCTACCCTCACTTATGGTCAAAAGTTGTGGGTAGTGATCGAGAGAACAAGACCCCGGACATGATGGAGGGATAATATTTCTTGACTGACCTTGGTATCTTCCCAGAGGAGCTGGTGGAAGTGGTAAGGGACAAGTGTCACTGGTCTTCGTTGATGACATTGCTGCCCATGTGACCTGGACCCAGATAAGCTACAGCAAATGGATGGATGGTTAAAAGAAAAAAAATGAATAAAAATCCAGGGTAGGACAAAAACATTCAATTTCAGTGTTTTCTCACTTCTGTAACAACATACTAGATATAGTTACAAAAAGTTTGACTGCTGTGGTCAAACTTTCTGAGTTTTTCCCTTACAGAGAGACTAAATTTTTGTACTCCAGAAGTTTCATCTACTGTAACTTGGGTATGTCTTTTACAGACCCTGTGGCATTTTGAGATAATGGTCAACGGGTTAATGTTCCTAATGGCAGATCTTATATATTCGACGAGGGAACATCAGATGCTTTCACAGAAAACCCTCAGCAAAGCCAGAAGTTCTTCAGCTCGTCTTGTTTGAGACTCAGATGTTTCTTGTTAGATATCAACTTTCTCATGCTGTTGCTTTAAAAGTCATATGACGCTGGTTGTTGCCTTTGTTTTATCATTGTGGTTCATACAGTCATTCACAATTTTTAAACTTTTGAATATTTCCTCCTCCTCCTCCCCCTCCTGTGTACAGTGGGTAGATATTCTTGGCTTAAGGGCCATTCACTGGCTTTTTATAGAGCACTTAGGCACACCACAAACTCTTTATCCCCTGAAAAAAGCATACTCTTGTCAGATGAGTAATAAATTTGAGTGTTTTTTTTTAAGTTTAATGTTTGTCTGCTTTCATTCAAACAGCAAAAAAGTGGCAAGTGTACCTCAAGGTCAGAGTTTAGCTTTGTGTTGAATATTTGAAAAATGTATTTTTGTTCTTTCATTTTATTGTACAAAAAAGAAGCCTGTATGTTTTCTGCATACATGTTCATAATAAGCATGATGTGTATTTTCATGATTTTCTGGTGAGGACTACAGAGCCATACCTTGCATTGGATTGATCTTAAATTCTTGTAATAAAAAGCACATCTCATTAAGCAGTACCAATGTCTCACTTATGTTACTTATGTTGCAGTTAAAACAGGAAAAAATATGAAAAGAGATCCACACATGTGCATCTGCACATGCACCCGAGGATATCTGGCACTGTTCCAAATCCCATCTCCCTCACAAAGAGCCATTGTAGTTAGCTATGATAATGAGCTCAATATGCCCTCCTCAGGAATGTGTGAAAACGGGCTGTTTCACTGTAGAAATGCCCTCTTTCCCACAGTCTTAAAGAGGCAGCGGCCCCTCCGTAGCATGACTGGCATACAAATGTCTTTGTGCCTCTGAACAGGGCCGACGTTTGGCGGACGGATGGGTGGGCCCACGCGAGAGGGCACCCTGGCTGCTGCCCAAAATCCACAACAGCCATATGCAGAAGAGGTGGAGGAGCACCTCCCAAGTGCCTGAAGGTTAACTGTAGAGCGGTGGGGGCCGTGAGCTCTGATTAGTGATTAGTGAATGAGGGAGCAGGCTGAGGCCGCAGAAAAGCACTCAGACATACGAGCCAAGACAGTTATGACGGAGAACGTGCCAAGATGAAAACGCCACAGGTGGGAGGAGGAGGAGGCAGGGCTGTCCGTGGGCAACTATCACATTTATACTGTACATATATATATAAAGTGTGAAAGTCCTCAGAACGCAGAGCCAAGCTGTGCTATAGTTTCTAATTCTCACAGGAGAGCAAAGGGCCATAAAAACAACACATTAAGTGTGTTAGAGAGCCATATTATAACAAAGAGAACATTCTTTAACAGCTATGTCCTACTTTATTTATTTATTAAACAACATTTTTGCATGTTGCAAAAACAGGAAAATCAGCATAAACCCAGTGTCCTAAGATTACATGTCACATTTATTTTTCACTGTCATCCTTAAGTGTTAAGTGACATAAAAAAGATAACATTTAAACATTAAAACTCATAATTATGCTTTATGTAAAAAAAAATAAGCTGAAACATATGAAATGAATCTTACCATAAAAAAGGCTGACACTCATAAATCTGATTAATTTACTCTCCAGGTTTCCAGATTGATGTTAGGTCCCTGCATCTCCAAACTCAAAATTGGATGCGGCAAGAGCTGCTGTTAACCAACCCACACAAAAGATGTACATATCACACTTTTTATCTTTTTTGTATTAGATACAGAAATATTTAAACTTTGAAGGAATACTCAGTGTTCCATAAATGCGACAAGTCTGAGGGTACTTGGGTTTTATGTGCAATGATTTCTTCCTTAAAAGTTTTTAAGACCAAAACAATTGTCCTCAGGTCTCCTTTTAAAAACAAACGGTCCCAATGAATAAACCAGGTAAAACACCAGATACATTAAAGACGGAGGAAAAGAACTTTATTTAATTCCTTCCTTTGTTTTAATAATAGTCGATGAATGAAATATTAACAGCAAGCAGCTTGCTGGATTGCTAGTTGTTCATTTTATGTAAACATAATGTGCATTCTTTGTGACTAACTATGAGTCTTAATTCTGTGTATTTTTAAATCCTGTAACTTGTGTTTTAGACTCACATTTAAAAAAACAAATATTTAGAGTTTCTTTGGAAAATGATATTTTCTCTCGTTTCAGACTTCTTCACATGAGAATAAATTCAGAGAGCAGCTTTTGGCTGCCTGCAGCGTCTGGTTCAGACTCCTTCTCGGCCTCCTTGGACCTCTGAGTTGTTAGCCTGTGATCGGTGGTCATGACCCAGGGAGGCCTTCCTCAGGAGGTCCTGACTGCCTGGGTCACTCTCAAACCTGGGTGTCAGGACCTGTAACCACTTCAGCCAGAGGAGAGGGGAGGAAAAAGGCGGAGGAAAGCACTTGAGACTAGAGAAGCAGCACTAGATTTTTATCTATTTTCTTTAGATCAACTTATTTTCCCTGCTCTGACTGAATCCCTGAGAAAGACAGAGCAGAACTTCAACAGAAAAATGTCAGGCATCCAAGTCAAATTTGTCAGTTCAGGTTTACTACCGACAAGTATTGTGAGATAGAGGCCAGTTGGCAGCATCTTGAGAGGAAGCTGACATATTTTGGGTTGACAAACTAAGAGCAGGTTTATAAAAAAAGTATGCTTTTTGGTTACAAGTTTCATGGATCTTCACAGAGACTGTAGAAGACAGAGAAAGCGTCAAAGTTGGACCAGGAGAATGTCAGATTAACAGGATCATTGTATGTCAGTAACTAATCATGATTTACCTGTGAAAAAATTGTGCATTAAACTCACACCAGTTAGACATGGTACTCTTTTGTTGTAACTAAAAACCCACCCACAAGGAGAATGGAGAAGAAACTGAGCCTCCATCACTGGACTCACAACAGAACCGTCACTACTCAGTTATGTGTTGCAAGGCTTCATCTGTCAGTTCACATCAGCTGAGTGTTGAGTCCAGCGTTTACTAGTTACACCAGGCAGCTGGAGTCTTGAGACTGTGGGGTCTGCTGTTATTGTTGTAAAGTTAAACGGGATCTGTTGTTGACAAAATGAGTTTTATTTTGAAAGTCAACTTGGTTATTTAATTTGGTTTCAGTACCTGAATTCCTGCCCTGCCCTAACTGCTCTGAGCCAACTGATGTATCAACCCTCGAGCACCTAAAATTAAGATTTTGTACAAAACCCAGCGAGCTCTGACCTGTTGGAACTGATGAATTGCCAGACAAAGAGTGACTTGAAATGTAACCTATAGTAGTGATGAGAAAAGCAGTTCTTCTCAGTGTACTGAATCAGTAGAATGAGTTCAGTAAAGTGATTTGTTCAAAAGATTTTATTCGGAAGTTTTTTGGAAAAAAAGTAAGCCAATAAACTGAGAATTTAGTGTGATAAGTCTACAGACTGTCTGAAGAAGAGCAAGAGAAAGAGTCAGAGGTGAAGCTCCAGTTCAATACATACAGTTAACAACTGACAGACTGAACATGTCAGACTGAAATATTTGCTACTTTCTTGATTTTAGAGACATGTGAGAGAGATGCAGCTGTGGGCTTGAGTGACACAGGACTCCCAACAGATCCTGATGTGTTGGTTCAGTCAGTGCGTATCACTGACATGAAAGGGAGAGGGAGGGCAACTCTTACAAGACTCGTGACGGGAAAAAGGAGAGCACAGCTGAAGATGAGGAATGAACAAGTCTTTTTGATAAGTGATTTGGTTCAGTTTGTTCACCAAAATGCTTCAGTTGAAAGAATCGTTGATGAACAACACACGACAGAACAGAGACATATTTGACGTGATTTGGTCATGAGAAAGGAAAAGCCTCCACAATAAATACACAGCGAGCAAAGACACAGACGTTTATCATTTTAATATCAGAGCTTCTCTTGACCTCATCAACAAAGACAAATTGCCTCCATGCAGAATCGGAACAGTTAAAGAAGTAGCTGAGGACGTTCCTGTAGCCCTGCAGGTAAACTACTTTAAAAATCACTGATTCAGATTATTCATCTTCTGAATCTGATGCAACAAATGGTAGGCTCATCTCTAACAACAGATAGCAATGTTTTTGATTTCATGGACCGAATACCGTTTTGCAAGACGTCATTTAAAAGAAAAAAAAAAAAAGATCAAACGATCAAAAAAGTGATACGAGAATTTTTTTAACAGCTCTCTAAATAAAATAAGTTTTGAGGTTGTTTTTAACCTTATGTTTGTACAGCACAGGAGATGATTTTTTTTAATATATTGTTGCTTCTTATTTCACAACATTTAATCAAAACAGGAGCGTTTCAAATTTAACAATTTCTGCTCTTAGAAACATGGCTGCATTCCTTATGTTTTCATTTCTGCTTTTGTTTATTTTTAGACATTTCATTGAACTTACGTCAGTGTGAACCTGCTTAACATGTGGTACTCTGAATTTACATCATTAACATTTTACATCAGCCAGAAAATGTGGCTAAACTGAGATTAGGTGAGTTTACCAGCCGTTACATCACTGATCAAAAAGTCCAAACTTCCTCTCAAGATTCCCATTTCAAATAAAACCAAAGTTGCTCTGCTTTAATTTGCGGTTCTCTCCCACTCTCCCTCTTTCTTCCCGCACATACACATGTAAACACATTTGATATGTATACAAACACCCACCTCCGACACACTCATCTCCTAACTTTTTTATCCTCAGCATGAGCACCACATCCACACAAACACGCACATTAATCCCTGTCCCTCATTTGGATACTTTTGTGCTCATCAGCATGGTGAAAAGCGGATGTGTGTTTGTTGTTTGTGTGTGCGTAAGTGTTTGACATCAGTCCGAGACCAGTGGTGCCACTGAGCGCTCCAATCAGCGCAGTGAGGAACAGCGGGACTCACAGCAGTGCATCTATCTCTAAGGCCAGGCCATAAAACGGAGCAGAATGATGAAAAACCTCAAGCCTGAAAGAAATGTTCGTCCTTGTGCGAAAATCTGGTCATTATCGCCTCAACCCCGTGTCAGAAAACTTCTCTGAAGTTCTTACAACCTCTGAACCTTTAGCATCTTAGCCTCCACATCCCATCACTCTCACGGCTTCTTGAATGTATCTTCCACTCTCAGGTAAATCTCTAACTTGACAACCTGTTTTTTATGTAGCTATTGTATGACTGCTGACAGTTTTCCAAAAGGCCTTCGTGAAAGAACTAGCTGTGGAAAGAAAAGCCAACAAAGATTTTATTCTTGGAAGAAATGAATGAGCACAATGAGAGCCTGATGATGTGGTAAAATGGGAAATAATGGATTGAACTGAGAGATTGTGGGTCATTTTAATTCATTTACTGCTGTTCCTGTTTCCTATTCTAACTGTGACATTCAGTGATTGGGCATTCATGTCTAATATATAACTAAAAGGTAATATATCCTGCACTGAGACTCAGCATCAACCCAACTGCTCAGGCAACCCCCACAGTCTCCATTTCCTGATCTACTGAGATATAATTCTCAGCATTAGAGCCAGTTGTAAAATGGCTTAAATCAAACACCTCAAACACCACTTCATGCTCATTGGGAATAGTATTGCATTTTACAGCCATTCACAGGTGTTTTTCTCTCCTGGTATTCATCAATTACAACATAAACCATTGTTTGATTCGTTCCCGCCCCTTCCTCTGCATGGCTAAGATGGCAGCCATAGAGTGAGAAGTGTCCAGCAATCCACACTTAACTTTCTAACCATTTTGATTGCACCACCTGAAAAACCAAAGTTATTTGTTTTTCCAAACTGCCATTGTTAACACACTTATGCACTCAAACTGGTAAGTGCAAGCTTAGACGTACGTGTTTAGGACACTGCATGTGTTAAACAAGAGATATAATGTACATGTCTTGATAGAAAGTTCAACCCATTTCCATGGGATATGGGCTGAGTGACTCATTATCATTATGTTTTTGGCTTCAGTTTGGTGGAGCTGATGTGTCATTCACCTTGTTGGTCAGAAAACCAGAGAACTTGAACTCAACAAGATAGCAAATCTCCTCGAAACTAATACCTGCAAATCTGTGAATTCATGCAGAATCATCTAAAGGTGTCAGTCTGTTTTTTCCTAGTACTTAAACCAGTGTGTTTTTGTCTGTTAAGAATAAGTTGCTGACCTATTTGCAATACTGGAACCAGTCAATAAACCACTTGACATCACATTTAAGCTCTTATATCTCTCTTTTCATTAGGTTAAATACACTGTCACAATTGTAAGCACAGTTTTATATCTTAAGCCCTAAGAAACCACACCAAATACCCAAATCTACTTGATAAAACTCATCTGTGTTGGACAAAACGTGTGAGTGCATTTAAGAGCTAAAAGAGCCTCCTTGATATTACAAAGAGAAAATTTCGAGGTCAAGGTAGAAGAAAAGAAGCTTTTGAGTTTGCTCAAAAAAATTATAAGTGCAGAGTAAAAAGACCTTTTCTTTTACAGCTACACTTTTAAAATCTGTTGGGAGGAATATGAGTGAGAAATATGAATCCTGCAGGACTTTTTTAACATCAGCACACCTGGCCAAAAACTGTGTAAGGTTGGTGTGATTGTTGGTTCTCAGTTTTTGATACACACTACCGACGTGGTCGACGACTCTTTTACTTATTTACCAGAGAAATGAAAGACGTCGTGACGACAATTGTGACGTCGCGTGGGTGGTTTCAGAATTGTATTGTCAGAAAACAACTTTTAGTCGATAAAATGGTACGTCCTTCATCTGTGACCCGACGTACCAATCTCGACGACGGAGTGTCGTTCTTCCAGCGGGGTTCGAATCCGGGGCCTGATCTGTGTGGAGTTTGTATGTCCCCCGTGTGCATGTGTGGGTTTTCTTCCCACAGTCCAAAAACATGCTCATCAGAGACTCTAAATTACCTGAGGTGTAATTATGTGGATGAAAGGTTGTCTGTCTCTATGTGTCAGCCCTGTGATTGGCTGCATGGCCACCAGTCAGGGTGTGCCCCACCTCTCGCCCTAAGACAGCTGAGATAGGCTCCAGTCACCATGAACAGAATAAGCAGCAGAAAAAAATGAGCAATTGAATGAAGTAGACACTATTTCTTTACTACTGAGCACTCTGCTTTAAATCTTTTGGGGATGTTTTTTAACAAAATTATTGAGTTTGATTTAAAGATGTGCCCTCTAAATAAATAAATAAAGCTGCAAATAAACAATCATAATGAGGTAGTTGTACTGTAAGGGTACTGTTGTTCAACCTTTTTTTTTTTCATCAGTAAAGTTGGCTGCTTTTGAAAAGCTCTAAGGTCTTTCTCAGACGGTAAAGTGACGTGAGGATTTTTTTTGGTTTGTGTTAATGTTGGTATCCTCTGAGGACAAATCAGTACATCTAAATCTTTGAACAGTTCCTGCTTGTATTTTGCTCCTGTCACATTTTCACTCACTGTGTTCTCATTTTGCTCTACAAAGTAAAGTCCTTCACCTCTATAGAGTCAAGAAAACCATGGCTATAACATGATGTAGCTTAATTCAATCTTCATGCCAGGTAACAGCAATTAAAAGCTATAAATCATTATAAAAAAAGGGATTGATTTTTTCTGATTTTTGACTTTTAAGCCCAAGCCTTTCAAGCCTACTGAAAATAGGAAAAATTAATGGTGGTGGTGCTACATTCAGAAAAACTACAAATTGACATATGTATTTTTTTTTTACATGCTGTGGTCTCATTTATCACTTTAATATGAAGTCCTACACCTCCATGGGTTCAGGAAAACTATGGCTAAAGACAGATAAAACTCAACAATGTCTCCTGAGTGGCATAAATAACGTAATCAAATTTCAATATTGATGACATCACTACTACAATCTATTTGCTCTTTAATAACTATAAGGTCAATACTGCAACAAATATTTACACATTTACAGTCAACATTGCAGAGGCATCGTGTCAGTCTAAAAGCAGTTTCTATTAATAAGGAGACGGAGTGCTGGGCAGCTCTGGGCAGAAATTTTACACCTGCAAGACAAAGCCATGGGAAGCAAAAGTCAAAAGATTTCTGAAGCACAATTAATGACATCCTTTTTTTTTTTTTTTACAGCATTTAGCAAAAGGACAGTTTTTTTCATGCAAATTTCCAAAAAAGACATGAGAGTCAAAGCTATAAAAATAAGTGTTTTGTAATTCCTGTGGTCTGTTTTTCAGGAGGTTTAACATTCCTGTACATTTATTAGTAACATTTTCTGACAGAAATCTCATCCTACAGTCTTGGCTAAGAAATCACTTAACCTGAAATCTGTTAAATCTTTGTGCAGCTGTTACATGATTTAAAAATAACTAAGTCATTGTGCTGTGGTTGATTGCACTTCCCTTGGGGATTGTATCAGAGCCATTACAGCTGCTAAACTATAACTATTACTGATTCATACTTAAGGACCCCAGCCTTAAAGAAGTCCAAGCTCTGATTTTAAAATACTAGAATTAACCTTCAAATATCTTGAGCATGAATCTTATCTGCTTGCGTGAGCCAGAGTTAATGAATCCAAATTAAGGCTATCTTAAATGAGTTTAGTGAAAGTGATTTAATCTAAGCATTAGATCATGCTCTAAGAAGTGATTACCACCAAGCCTGGCTATTCTATCATCTTTGGAGGATTATCACTTGAAGGTCTTGGATGACCTCCCTGTAAGATGTTCCAAATCTCTCCCCCTCCCTCCCTCCTCTTCAGACAGCAGGGGCAGATGGGTGTCCTCTCAGGCACACCCCAGGGTGGGTGTGACACCCAGCTGGGGACTCAGGCTTGGCCTTTAGGGAGCCTCAGCATTGTCAGCGCTCTGCCGAGGGCTTGGAAGGAATCAGGGGAAGTTTTTCTGCAAATGCTGAACATACATCTGCTTCTGTGAAATAAGCCTGTCACAAGATGAAGCTGGTTTTTATCCTTTTAGCAGATTTTGTCGTTGCAGCAGTGTTTAGCCCTCCATGGTTACTTCACAGACTGAGGGACACTTGATGTTGAGTTTGTTGGCAAAATGCTGCTGATGTGTAGAAATATATTTTCTGAATAAACTCCAAATGTGTCATTTTCTGTGCCATCATATTGATTCAGTAATCACAATTTTCCTCTTCTAGACTTACACCAAGAACTTGCATCCATTTGTGTCTTTACATTTGTAATTCCCAAATCATTTCATTTGTCTTCAGTGTGAACATAGCAATAGGTTTTTTTCCCCAACTCAGCTGCTCCAACATTGTCTTGCAACAGTTACTTCCTGTTTTGTTTCTGCTACAGGTGTGAAAATGTTTCAAAAACGTGAAACATTTTTGTAACTTTTCTCTAATTTTTCTTCCATCCAGTGTCCTTCCTTCTCAAAATGTAAAAGCCTTTTAAAAGGACTGCATATTTTATTCTTGGTGATGCACATGAATTAACTTCTTAGCCTCCTTGGTCAACACCCACATTTTTCAAATTTATTTCCTGGCCTCTAAACAGATTTTACTTTTAACATATTTAGTGTCCGAACTGAGATCATCTCCATGACATCTCCATGGTTATTCGATTAGCCACATAAACTCCCTCCAGTGGTTTCTAAGGATACCATGGAGGACACTGAGGCCATGTCCTTGGTATCATTTCAAGATATTCAGGGAGTGACATTAAGAAGATATGACACACTGCTGTTTCACAAACTGTATCAATATTCTGTCTCAGAGACAAAAATCTCCTGTAAAAAACAGCAGAGGTTCTGTCCTCTATGAAACCACAAGAGCAGTCATTGTAAATCTTAGCATGTTTAATGTTTTCATTTCAATCATGCAAGACCACTTTTAAGGAGAGGGGCAGTATGAAGAATTAGTAATGGTAGATGTGCTACCATTCAGCTTTTATAACTTCTAATACTGAAGGTTGTAGGTTAAAAAAAAGTGCAGAGCTTCAGGTAATAAAATGCAGATTGCATCTTGTCTGATTCAGAAAGGTCCAGAATTAATGAAGTCCCATTTGCACAGTTACACTCAAACAGAGCAAACCCTTACACTGAGATTCATGTTTGAGTTGAAGTTTGTTAACATTAACTGCATCTTGTAGTTCAGCTAACCTTGTCTTAAGAGCTCAGATTCTGGTTAGATTTTCTGGCTTTCAGGCACCAGGCTCATCAAGATCCTCTGTGGGTAATACACTTACAAATCAAAAGTACCTGGTACAATTTAAAATGACAAATCCATAACTTTTACTTCATCATTACAGTCCATGCTGCTGTTTGGGTGATAAAAATTGGATGACACTGAACAGGATGTTAGAATAAGCCAACAAGCAGGCACAAAAGGTAACACCAGAAATACGAGAGAGCAAAACTCCTGTTTAAATAAGATGACACACACATGCATACATGATCCCCTTTCCAAAGCTTTTCAGCTGTGTATGGCTGCGTATAGACAAACCTATATGTGTGTAGTATGCATGTGTCTTAGTGACACTGCTTTGTATGTTTAAAATAGTATATAACCATCTGAATAAAGTTAACTTAAAATATGATTAAATTTTTTTCATCAAACTAAGTAGCAGGTTTTACACATGAAGGCAGAAATTTTGCACAGCCAAGTTTGTATGGCAGCACAAATGGGACAAACTAGGTTTTTGTGTTTCGACTGAGTGGCCTTTATGCAATAGTTTGAAGCCAAAAAAAAGAACAGAGCAGCCTTTGTTGTGCACAAAACAGCAATATTTTAAAAACATTTTAAAGGTAAAGACTTAAAAAAGGTAGGGTTGTACTCCTTATTGTGCATCACAAGAGCTTCTTCTCCCGAGAGGCCACCGTAGTTTGTGGGAGTTTCACTGACGGCATGAAATACCGAAATACTAAAACACTGAAATATTTCCATTTCTACACACTTTACTCTGCTTCTTAAACAAGTATTTAGATGTCTTGATTTTCAGTATTACAAAATTTTGGACTGACTTTTGGAGCAAACATTTGTTAAACTGTCTTCTTCAGTTTCATTAAAATAAATTTTTTCTAGCATCACTGGCTCTTATCCAGTTGTGTCTTCGTTAACCCATCACTGGAGAGACCTGCAGTTTTTACTTCACCTGATGTTCCTCTTATACAGACAAGTAAGTGACTGTCTAAAGAGTACAGGATTGCTGAGAGAAAAGTCTTGAAATACCAAAAAGATCAGGTACACTGAGAGTTTAAAGATGGATCTGACAGAGAGGCCATAAAGAGGACAGAAATCCAAAGCTGCTCTTTGATCTTGCGGGTCACAGAAAGTGTTATTCTGTGATCACAAAACAATCATAATTTTAAATGATGACCTGTCTGACTTCTTCTTTCACATCTTAAGGAATTTTCTAATCCCTCTCTGATCATTTTTTCTCTAGTCGTGTCATCCTCTTTGTCTGACAGGCTTTTAATCTCATTTATTACAAAGAGCTTTCTTTCTTTCTTCTCTATTTTCCCCTGGCCTGCCCTGTGCCGCTGTATGTGCATTAACGTCTCGTCCTTATGTTCCCCCGAGCCACTCTAAAGAGCAGGGATTAATATCAATTATGGACGAGTGGGAAAGTTCCCCTGCATGTGCCAGATCCTTAATAGGGACATGTGTAAGTCATTACCTCGACACTTTGGGCTCCCTACACAGTTTAAGTATGTGTGTGAGTGTGTGTGTAAGAGTGAGAGATGATTGATGATAAAGAGTAACAGAGTGATGGGGGGAGTCTGGGTTTCTTTCTAGTTCGATAAAGCTCTGAAAGTGCAGAAAAAGTGGGTTTATATTCTCTGAGAAGTCGCCTTTGAAAAGTGATGAGAGGCTCGATGGTGACAAACCTTCTATCAAAACTTTCAAAAACCTCTTTCTGGGCTTCCATCGCTTTCTCTCTCTCTCTCACACACACACACGCCCACGCACTCACACACACGAACCTCCGTCAGCGGCAGCTCGAGCTCCATCAGAGCCGTGTTGTTGACAGTGTTGAAGTGCAGACGGCTCTGACATAGCTCCTCTCTTCTGCACAGAGTATTTGTGCATGGCAGATCACAGCCCGGCCGGCCTCTCACAGGCTCTGCCATCTGATGAATGGTTGCCGTAACAGAGGTCACAGAGATATATGGGTTAGCCAATACCGGCCCTGATCTCATTAAAATATGGAGGAGCCGCCAGTCACTGCAGACGAGGGCTGAATAGAAGATGCAGACTGACACGTGGCGTTATGGATATTGGCGTCTTTAAAGCCTTTACTTATCTTTATATTTCCTCTCATGTCCTTCTTGATGTATCTCCAGCTCTGACTGTCTGAAGTGAACACACCTGAGGGAATTTCCTTCTACTTCATGTATTTATTGGAGAGTTTCAGAGCCCAAAGTGACTAATGTGGTGCTGGAATATCAAAGAAGTATATGAGGTACTAAATGTAAGCTCATATTTCAGGTACTTTATTCCCTCACCTTAAACTTATTCAACAAAATGTGTTTGTGTCATTTACTCCCCTTTTAAATTCAGTCATTTTATCTTACAGATGTAGAACTAGAAAAATGTAGCACATCAAACCCATAACCCTTATAAAACTTAAAGCTGGAATTAAGAACTTTCTGTTTGTGTCTTTTTTGGTGCCCCCTGTGGACAAATCATAGCCTCTATATATTTGCTTGTTACTCCTACATACAGTATGTACAAAGTGTTTTCCGACAAAATCCTTAATCTGCTTTCCTATAGCAGTGAAACATGAGAATTTAACATGGGAAAGTATTAAAAGGTTGTTTCATAAGAGCTATGTAAATTGTTTTCTCAACACCTTCCCTCTCACTCAGGCAGAGGCATCGAGAAATACAATTAACAGCTGTTCAGTATTTTTTTTTTATGGTTTTGTGACCTATTTGCCTGTTTTATGACCAGTTAGGCACCTCACAGGAGCTTTAGTGCTGTGAAAGTAACTTAAAGAAATGGTTCAGGTCTTACTTAGATCATAGGTATTTTGCGGTCCCCTCAGCTGGTTTACTTTCATCAATGACAAACATCACGTGGAGTTAAACAGGGTTCCCTTTTGTGACATGATTGCAATTATAAAATGTGTTTTCACTGCTTTTTAGACAACCAATCAAATATGACAACTAAATTATGGATTCTAATAACTCTTCAGAATTATATATGTATTTACGATGTCTTGGTTTTTCTTTTTTAATACATCAAATCACAAGAGTATTGATTAGTACTGATACCAACATTGACGACTCACAACTCAAGACTTGTATTACAAATGATCATTATGTTATAAATTTGATTTTTCTAATTTGTATTTATGTTGACTTATAGATTTATTTATTAGATGTTAGAATAGAGCACATTATTGCTGCTTAGCTGCCCCTTTTAATTGGTTTCTTTTTTTTACTATGCATTTTACCCACTTTGTGATTTGTATTGAAAAGTTCAATAAAAATCTATTATTATTATTATTATTATTATTATTATTGTTATTATTATTATTATTATTATTATTATTATTATTATTATTATTATTATTTATTTATTTATTAATTTATTTATTATTTGTAAGTCAGCCCAAAGTAGTGAACCAGTTGTGATAAGCTTGTTAAAGGTGCCTTGAATGACAGTGTGGAGTCCCCATGATGCACCTTTCCTATAAGAAACAGCTTTAACTTTCGCTACAGTTTGAGCTCCAGCAGCTCTCCTGTTGGATCAGACCACAGTGAGCCTTGGCTGCTCGTGCCTTTTGCTCACTGCTTCCATTTTAACTTCAAGGACAAAATGTTGTCTCGCTGCCTCTCATATTCCACCCACAGACATTTCCACCGTAAAGAGATAACTGACGCTGTTCACTACAGCGATGAGGGATCAAAATATTACAACTGATTGGTGTAAAACACACTACTAAAACCACACGCCTTCATATCCAAGTAATTATTTATGACTTGTGAAATGTATTTTTTTTAGTCTCATGCTAGTTCAGAGCCTTGAATACATATCTAATGCTGGTATGTCTCTAGAAAGCAGATCTGAATGAGGGAAAACTTGATGCACTTGTGTTTTAAAGTCGATTTATGCTACATGATCCACACCATCTGATTCCCTGAAATGCTCAGTGTTGAGTTTTCTGCAGCTTGTGGAGGAGAAATTGAGAATGTGAAAGTGAGGAAGATGGGGCTTACTTTCATACAAGTGATAGGAATTTATTCCTTCAGAAGTCAGATATGTGTGATCCAATCGGTTGATTTGCCATGTCAGTCTCTGGAGGTGTTACTTTTCTGAATCAATGAAATCCTCATCAGAGAAACACCCTCACACTAAAAGACAACCTAAGGTTACAACCAATGAGACTGAGAAGTTGATTGTGTGTTTACAGGAAAAGATCTCTAACAGGGTGTTCCTCGTCCTCCACTCGCTCCTCAAATAACCCCTTCATCCTTCCCCTCCCTCCCCAGAGACTGGCCGCGCTCTGGACAGATGACCTCGCTTGCAGCCGGCACTTTGGAGCGAGCCGAGCCAGCCAGCCAGACTCCAAGACACTCCCAGCGCTCTCTGCTGATTACAGTGGGTTGATGGGAGAGCAGTGGAGGTGCTGCATGGAGAGCCAGAAGACTGCTGCTCTGAGGAGACAATGCAACGTTTTTACAAGAGGGATGGACCTGCATGCCACAGAGGAGCCAATAAATCCACACTGCAGAGCAAGGAGACACAACACAGTGGCGTTGTGTTGCGCGTTTTGTATGTCTTTGTGTGCACATGTGTGTCTTTCTCTTCATATGTGTGGTAGTATTTGAGTCTTCGCCTCAAAGGAGTGGCCCTCATCTCGCTGCCTCTCCATTGTCGAAGCCTCTCCGCCTCCCCTCCGCCTGCATCACAAAGCCTCCGCTGTGGAGGAGAAGCAGAAGAAAAGCAGGAGGGGAAGGGGTGAGGAGGAGTGAGAGGAGGGGAGGAGGTGATGCGAGCCCGGGCAGACTCCTCGGAGCCAGACGTGGAGCTCCGATTATAGTGGCGGGGGACCGCAGCGAGACGTCGCCCGGCAACCCCGGCAGCTCTGCCCGTAAATCATGTCACGGGGCTCCTCGGTGGCGCCCAGAGCCTCCCATCAGGTCTGTCAGCATCCCGGCTGGAGGACTGAGACCAGGGGCCAGTCCAGGCCTGAGGGCCGGCAGGAGCAGAGGAGGGGACGGGGAGTTGGAGCCTCAGATGCAAATCACCTGCTCTTTAAAAATGGAGCATCTCACTGTAAAATTAGTCTGCTATAAATACACAACTCCTACGGCTGAAGGGTTTCATAATTCTCATGACCTTTTTAAAAACGGAGACTTCTTTTGGTTGTACTTAAAGCTACAGCAGAGCGTGTTTATCATCTTCAGTGTACACAAACTAGCCTGAGCTACTATTAAAGAGTGGTATAGCTACTATCCTTTGTCCTTTACTTTTTACTTTGGAAACAATATAAGGTAGACTTAGCAGAAGAAGAATTTAAAACTCCTAAAAAATGTAATTGGTTTTTCACCTCTTGAGCTTCAGGGAGCTGTTTACACAATAACGGTTTTAGGGTGAAACACAAAAGCATTGTTGCGTTTCAGCCTCCCATGTACGTGAAAACCATAGACATGAAATCTCACAGAAGTCTTTTTGATTGAATACGATTTCAGAAGCTCAATCTGGAGGGCAATCAGCTCCTTTAACTGATCACCATTGATGGTGTCCTGGTGTGTTTTGCAGCAACAAACTAAAAACATAGAAGATGATATGAGTCCACAAGGCCACAAGCTTGACTTCTTTTTCAATTCATGGCTCTGGGTATGTTTGTGTTTATGTTTGCTGCTTCGCTCTTGAGCTTTAAAAGGCCTGACATTTGTTTAGTGACACTCCCCAGTCCACTCCTCTCATTGATTATTGTAGGATTCTGAAGAAGCCTCCCTGACCAGGAATGTCTATAGACTTTAGACCTGTGTAATATTTTCCATTCCACAAAGGAGAGGCTCTGTTGACAAGAGAAGTAAAATAGTTGTACTTTTTTCTGTTTCTCGATAACGACTTGCTTTGGATTAGGTCAATCTCCTCCCTTACCTGGAGCTAACAGGCCTTAAAGACTTCAACAACCAACATCATAGACATGTTGGGCGTTTGTAAACAGTTATGGCTGCTTGCACATTTTTGTAACAGGGATGCTCAAGCAGCATGAGGGTGTTAACTATCAAAAAACATTTCTTTCAAATTTAAAATCACCTCTTTGATAGATGGTAAACAACTTCCAGTTTTGTGATCCGTCAGTGAGTGGATGTAGACATCAAAAAGTGGACAGATACTCAGTGGAGAAATCCAGTGATGAGTTAAAATCACAAAAGTCTCTTATGACTTTGTTGTGAAATATTAAGACATGATATTGATTAAACAATGATTGCGCAAACCAGAAACTCTCACAAACCAAAGATGAGCACACAGACCGCTAAGTCTGAGACCTGGGTCAAAATAAAGGAGCCAAAACATTAAATCCAGAGAACGGCACCAAAATACATAATAATAATAATAATGGTTGTGAATTGCAAGAATACAAATAAAACTGGTCAGTTTGATTACACTTTCATCATATATCTTCATTTTATTTGAACTTAAAATCATTTTTAGTTTAGCGTAGGATCTCTTATTATTTACTCTCCATATTTTGTCATAACCCCAACCTGAAACCAATTTTTTTCATAAAATACACAAAGGAAAAATTGGTTTTAGGATATACAAAAAATATCACTTATCTAGGGCAGAGTATAGTGAACTTAGGTTGGGCAAAGAAAACACATTCACTGGTGTTTCATTGGAAAGCGTGTCCTGGTTTACTGATGACTGTCGGCCGGTCAGCAGTGACAAGTTCAGCTAAAGTCAATGGTTAACACTGTCATTTTTGACTCCAAAACACCTGAGGCACTGTAATAGTCAGGACTCAATAGAAGTTGTCTCCATGGTATATTACCGTTCTGACCGGTGATTTTTATGTTGCTCTCTGTTTGAATTTAGTGTTTACAGAAGGCTAACTTGTGTGAACGAATGAAGCAAAATGCCATTTCTGTCGCTGAAATGTGTGTGCATCTCTATGATGATGTTGCAAATGGGTCCATTTACTTTGACCAGAGGTTCAATTGAAGCCTATTTTCTTTCAATGAGGAAGGAAATCAAAAATGAAGGTAGAGTTTTTGGTGGTCTTAGAAAATAAAAACAAAAACTCAAGTCACTCACTTTTTAAGAGCTGAAATGCTTTTATAGTCCTGAAATGGTTACAGTACTCTTAAAACACACTTATTGTCATGTCAATACCAACAAGTCAATGTGACTTTCAGAAACACAAAGCTTTCATTTAATACCAACAGAAAGATAAGTTTAGTTTAGATTGAAGTAAAACCTTTGAATCAACATTTATTGAAAACAGTAGCATCAGGCTCGATGACAGATGTGTACTGTACTGCTGTTAGACTTTGGATGAGGTGAAAGGAAGAGATGAGTTGGCAGTCAGAGCCACAGCTGACACAAACACACTTCCACTCACATCCACAGGCAAATCAGTCACTAATTAACCTCACTGTCATGTCTAGACCGCGGAAACAGGCCAGAGAAACCAGAGGAAAAAAAACACACAGAGTGAACATCAAACTGCAGGAAGAAAAAAACTAAAGCTGGACAGCAAATTCTACCCACAACTCCAGGAACTAGCTGGCACTTAAATCGTACAGCAGGGAGGTTTTATATTAATACATATCCATTTCCTCCTCTTATCATATGAAACAATCTGAATCAAAGTCAGTTTGATGAGATACAGCTGTGATTGGAAAGCTAAATTCTTCCTCTACTGGAACCTAAATTTGATAAGAGGTGTTTTAGCTGCTTGTAAGGTAGTCTGTAATGAAGCTGAAATAAATATGAGTCATGATGGATGTCAGGCACTGCTGCCATCTGGTTGATGTCCAACAAGTCAATTCAAAGCCAGCAGGCCAGGAGTGCCTTTGTTTACAATAATATTATCCTCAAAAACAGTAAACGATTCCTGCAACTGTTAAAATATGAAGGAAGGATTTGTTACGTGACTATTATTTGGCTTTATGACTGATTACTATTATCTATCCGACATACTCAACCCAACCCAACCATTTTCTTTTCTATACAAAATGGATGGAACCAATGCACTTCTACCCTCTGTGAGCCTTGAAAATTGCCTCCATTGACACACCCCACTGGTGCAACCCAAACACACCAAGAACGGTCTCAGCTCGACCTACATCACACCTGCAAACCAAACCATTTTCAGTTAGAATTGACGTTTCCTGCAACAGAGAGAGTAGTTAATCCTGACAGTGGATCTGCAATTGTTTCTCAAAGTTTCATCCAAGTGTAACGCTCATTAACTGCCTCTTGTTGAACTGCGATCTCTCCCTAAAATAATCCGATAGACCTCATTGGCCTGTCTGAGTGGCACCCTGCCCGTCTCCATCCAGGCTGCGGTCAAGCTAACATGTCATTTGGATGCCCCTACTTGCCCTCTTAGCGCCCTGCAGCGTCTGGCAAACCTGCAAACCCAAAGCCAGTGTCTCGTTAGCATGCCAGTGGCCACTCGATCATGCCGCGGAGCAAGGTCACCCGAGACTGAAGGTGGTCAGAGTCTGCTGGAGTGAGCTGGTGCAGGAGGGGGAGGAGTTGTGGGGGAGTCAGTCAGCACTATTAGCATTCACCAGCTCCCTGCGCATCCCTAAATTTTTCAGTAACCTCCAGCTGCTTGATGTTGGAGCAAATCACCAGAGAGGCTTACCGCGTGCCGATCCACCGCCTTACCATCGCTCTTTCTCCCCCCCTCCTTATCCTCCCATCACTCCCCCTCCAGAGTGCCGTCTCATTCAGGCCTCTTCACTTATTCATGTGTTTATTTATTATTTCATCGGCTGTGTCTGAGCCGGAGAAATAAGGCATCTAGTTGTGAGAACAGTCATTAATTCATTAAAGCCTCTCCTCTCTGATCCATCTCTGTCTTTATCTCTCATCTCCATCCGAGAAGAGTCTTTCCTGCTCGCACAAACACATACAGGCTTATTGCCACTTCTTGGCTGCCCTCTTGTCTCTTTTACTCTTTATTCACACTTTTATGCTTCTTTTTCTTTCACAGTTGCCATCATGAATCCACCACTTTTCTTCACTGTTTCCTCACAGCCTATTAATACACCGACAGGACAGGTACTCAGCTGTGATCATAAGGCAGGAGGGAAAGAGGAGCTGCTCTGTGATTACATCTCATGTCCGAAAATAAGATCTGGGTAAATGCAATGATTGGTGAGAGCTGTGAACCCGGCCTGATATTATTCACTGGTTTGCAAAATGATAGGGATGACATGACAGCTCCACAAAAGTGAAGACAAAATATTTGGATTTCCTAATATTGACAGTCTGCTGGACAAGTAACGAAACCCACCTCTCACATGTTAATGAATAAAAGTGTCTGGTTGATCTGGCATCACACAAGACATTCATATTCAATACATTCAAACTCTTATACATCTTGTAATGTACCATAGATGATATAGAAAACAGTGTTAGCTTGATGCTAATGTAAATGGTAAATTACACTGATGAGCTAGTGATAAGCACGCATTGACATAACTTTGGTTTTAGAGCAGAATTTCAGCTTTCTTCTTTATCACAATTACTTTCTGTAATCAATACTGAGACCTTTAAACTTGAAAAGACTCGCTCAGTAAGCTCAAAGGTTGCAAACAACTCAAAGCATTGATAGCTGGCCTACTTTAGTCAATAATGAAAAAAAAAACCTATGCGTAATGTGTTATTTTTCTTTTCTTTTTTTATTTACAGCCAGAAATCTAGGTTCCAGTGTCCATGTGACAAGTTGGACACAAAAAGTGAAAGCCATTATGGATTTTTATCAAAAGAAAACCAACCAAACTAACAAAAAAATGTTGGCTCTAAATGTTCTGTATTTCATCTCTTTAATTTTACGGCCTAACTACCATCTTTATGTGTGGACAGTACTTTAATATCCAAAAGTGAAGGTTAATGAAACTTTCAAGGCTCTCTTTCGGAAGTCTTAAAGCTTCTTTATACTGAATTTTCATATTATAATCATGAATATTAAGTAACAATGTTGAATGTCAGACTAAACACATGCAAAATTACGAACCACTACATATTCATATGTTGTTAAAATCCCTTAATCTGCCTGTAAACCAATCACAACCATCTACTCTAAGACACGGTACAAGATCTTGATGAGATTTGCTGAAATGATGAGGTCACTGCCTAAGGAACTCTTTGGTGAGGTGGGCCTCAAACATCACGTCCTGCCAATAACTCTGCCTTTGACAGGTGTTTGGAGGACTGGGGAGAGAGAAGGGAGTTTGTGGAGTGGGGAGCCTTAAAGAGACAGCAGATAGAGGCTGAAATAAGGGTCTAAAACACCAGAGTGAGAAAAATAAGGTTGTTTTGACTGTACATAAAGCCACTACACTGTAAAGTCTCCCCCAAATACCCCTCTTTAAGAATAGGATTTTGGTTACCATCTTGTCTTTTGGAGTGAACACCATTGTAGTACACACTGAAAACCAGTACATCACATCTAACCCTCCTATATGTATTAGTTTGTGATTCTCTTTCTGTATGGTCTCCACCTCAGCCCATTTCACATTCACCTGGAAGAAAGAAGAGACAACTTTGTGTGCTTAAAGCTGTGACAGAGTGTGGGTACCTGAGAACAACCACAAAGTGTCGCTTCGTCTCATCTTACATCCAAATGTCAAACATCTTCTCTCTTCCATTTACTCTCCTCCACAGATGAAAGGTTTACAGCTCTAAAGGCTGGGTCATTCAAGTTCAGCACAATCTGAATTGTGTTGTGCATTCAAGAGCAGCTGCGTGAAATAAGATTTAACTGTCAAGACACGGAAGCGAGACAAATGCTAAATTAACGTAGGGTGTTAGGTATGCAGTGCATCTTGATTTTTAAGAGTTACTCTAACCCCAGGAGCTCCAGCGGCAGAGAAAGTGTTTCCTCGTGACAAAGACAAGAGCAGACACTTCTGCCACGCTGCTTCACTTTTTTTTATTCTTTTGTCGGTCGCGGGTGAATGGGCCCGTTGATGGGAAGGAAAAATATGTAAGGATGTCACATTTCTAACAGCATAACCTCTCGCATTCTGCCGAGACATTTTTTCACTCCAGGTGTAGCACTATTCTTCACACTACGTATGTCTCCTTTCTATCATGTTAACATCAGTAGTCAGGAGTGTGAGCTGGGTTCTGTTTGTGTGTGTGCATGTGTGTGTGTGTGTGTGTGTGTGTGTGTGTGTGTGTGTCTCCTTGGGGGCCAGTGTTGGGGCCCTGGCGGCTGCTCTGAGGGTTATGTATGAGACCAGGGCTCCAAGGTGCTGGCAGGCCTGTCGGGGTTATTAATGACAGCGATAGACCGGACCTCACACACTCCATCACCTCGCGCCTTACACACCTTCAGCTCATCTACCACGCTGACACCAGGCTGCCTCACCCCCTGCCTCACCTCTTCACTGAACCAGCACAGGAGAGATGCTTTCTGCAACCCCAGACATCATGCAGACTAACTGTTTGTGAGGTCAAAGCTTGAATTACACACAAGGAGAAATCAAAGGGAAGAGATGACAGAGCTCAAAACAGCAGGTAGAGAATGATGATGATGATTATCACACTTTATTTGTGACATCTAAGCAGTTTATTGTGAGGTGGAATAATGACATTTTTTTCCCATTTGTCAACAAGAAAACTTTCTCTAAGGAGAGAATCAGCTAGAGAAAGTTGCTTAAACCCAAAAATGCAAAAATCTCATTCATGCAACGTCAGAAAATCCATATGTAGACTAGAAGGACAGTTAAAGCACCCTCTCTTTATCTCCTGATCATCCAAACAGTAGTGATGTCAGAGTGATATCAACAGACTGTACAGATATATTCACTCCTCCAGAATTGGAACAGTTGTCATGAGCATAACTTTTCTTGGCAATTAAATAGCAACAGCGTGGCATGAGTCAATATCTGAAAACCTGGAAGAACAAAAGATTAGACATAAAACAGTCTGCTCAATCATCACCAGATGTCTTATAAACTTGGTGAAAACAAAACTCACTCTGGTTTCATATCTGCCTTGAATACTGGGGAACCTCCTGTTGGTTGCTCATTCACTTCTAATCTCATTGTAGCTATTTTCCTATTGGTCACTGCCTCTCTTTAGTTTACTGTCATCTTTTGTAGATACTCTCGTGTTAATCACTTTAATTACCCTTTGGATAAAAAGTGAAAGTGAACATGTTTACATTGATTAAGCCTGACAACCAGCCATGTTTGATAAAAACTGTCTAATCAGTGTGTTAATGTTTGATCCCAAATTTCTGCTTTTTGTTGAAGAGTACTCTCCTCTGTGAGAGTATTTAGGCAATATTAAAACATTAAAGCTGCATAAAGCACTACTTTTACAGGCCTACAAAACAAATCACTTTGTTGAATGTAAAAGCTGTTATTAGACTTTAAAACCCCACAGAGAATTATCACATAACTCTGCTTTTGCCTCCAGCTCCACAGAGACTTTATCCACATTTAGCTCTTTGTCGGATTTCCAACCTGCTAAGTTTGTTCTCATTAAAGTCACTAAGGCATCAGAAGTTGTCAGTTTTATGCAAACAGTCCCCGAAAAGGCCAGTGTAGACTATCTCACACTCAACAACAGTGGGAGTGAGCTTCTTGCTGGGGGCCACAATCTTTTTCAACTATGCTTGACGGGAAGTTTGGAGTGAATATCCAAACTGCAACGGCGGCCGAAAAATACCTCCTTCTTTCTTCGTCTTCTACTTTTTTTTACTCTTTGTCTTTGATGTCACCACTGTAGCTAGTTTACTCCAAAAAAAAAAAAAAAAAAGGACAACCAGGGAACAAAGGGATCAGGTTAGGATTTGGTTTGGGGACGAAGCATCTGATATTTTTGAGGGGATCAAAACTAAATTTGCCACACTTCTTACCACTGAGAAAATAACAATATTACCATAAAGCATTACTAATTTTGGAGGGCATTTGATGATCCTTGGGCTGCAATTATCAGCCGCAAGGTCACAGTAAAGTGAAAGGCACAGCGTCTTATCAACAAAAATAAGCTTAATTGGGGGCAGCAGTATTAGAGCCTCTTTAAAAAGATGCAGGAAGTGCTTCACTAAACCTGGACATGCAGGACAGAGACTGGTTGAGTTCAACAAAGGAGACTGTGGAGAGCTTATATATTACACTTTTTCTGTTTTATTGTTGGGATATTGTAACATTTATTCTCCTGCTAATAGCTAACTCAATGTTAAAAAATATGTTTGAGTAGGCAATTGTGACTCAATAGTGTTTCGCTTTTAGATCTTAGCTGATGAAGTCTTCATGCTGCAGTGATCACCAAGCTCTGAACTGCTCCTGTGACGTACAACCAACAGTGCATGAAAACATATGAAAGGAGTTAGTTAATACTCAAACATAACATCTTCTGCTGTAAGTCGTATATGTAGTGTAAGACACATATCATGTGTGGTTAGATCTAAATTTGCTGAGGACTCTCTGTAAAGGTATAAATAGCCTGAAAAAATAACCTAAAAAAGAAGTCCATCTCCTTAAGCTCAGATCTATAGAGGGAATTCATCCTGAGAAACACTTTTATAAAGGCTTTACACTGTCCCTTGGGTACCCCTGTAGTAGCTTCTACATAATTTACGCAATCTACTAGAGAAAAAAAAAATCCCTCTTTTTCTTGCTCTGGTGTTTTTGAAAATCCTTATTTCAGCCTCCGTCTGGAACACTATGTTTGAGCTGCTGTCTCTCGAAGGCTCCCCACTTCACTAGCCCCCTACCTCTGGCTTGTCAGGGGCAGAGCAGTGGGGCAACCTTAGTGTTTGAGGCCCCTACAAAGAGTCATATACCATTTAGGAGATCATTGTGCAATGGCCTCATCATTTGAAAATCTGCACTCATTTAGCATGAACCTCTTCTTTTTTTGTGTCCGTGTTCAACCCAGGAAAAATTCCAAGAGTTTGTGGAAATTAAGATGTTGCTCTTTTGACTAATATGTGGCTATCACAGTCATGTCCCAAAGTGGAGCTAAGTTTGGCTCCACTGATGTTTCTGCCTAATTCTGAAACCAAAGCAGCATCTGAAGGGGGAACTTCATTGGAGAAAAGGTAATGTCAGATGGGATAAATCACAGGAATAATTAAACTCTCTCTATCTAATTTTTCTTTTGTATGCCTAATTGTGTGTAGATTGACGCTTGTATTGTGTGATGACTTTTGTAGAGCAACGTACCACATTTTGTTTATACAATATGTGCGTATTTCATGTTGATGATGTCGACTGTTGACTGCTTTGTCAACTGTTGACTGCGTGAGCATGATTTGAGGCTTGTATTATGTGCCAACCTTCATGAATAATGTGCCATGCCTTGTTTGTACTATACAGTGTGCGTGACTAGCCGAATGTCTTTCTCTTCCACTTTAAGCTTGATTTTTTTGGTCTCGTGATAAAGAGAAGCCATCCCCCAGTGGCTTGTGTGCAAAGAGAGAGAGAGGCCATGGGGATGCTGGAGGTTCTGGTGATGCCATCAGAGAAATTTGAAAAAAAAGAGAAAAAGACTCATAAATGTTATTGTACATGCTTGTAAATATTCAAATTTTAAGTTTCTCTTGTAAGTTTGTGTGCTCTGTTTGATTGCAGTGATTTTTCCTTCACTGAACATCCAAAATCAAATTCCTTCTCATGTCTTTCTTTATCTTAAATTGTTTTACTCTAATTTAACATGCAGTAAATTGGTTTAAATTCCAAGTATTTCCAAGAAAATGGCCAAAGCATTTACTCACAGGACATTTTTTTTTACCATTTTATCGTCAAAATAAGCAAATAAGTCCAGGCAAATATTTTCAGGCTCAGATGTTAAAAGATTAAAACAAGCAAAGCAAAGCTTTAAGTTCTGGAAACATTTTAAAGAAGTATCAATGACTTAGTTCTTAAAGTTCCTTATCTCAGGGACTTCTGTCTGAACCATGGTACCTTTAAAATATCAAATTAGTGTTGTAAGAGGTAAATTTCTGAGTGGATCTCCTCTCAGACACATATACATACCTACACTCCTAATAGCATCAGAATTTTCTCTGTAAAACTGGGCTTTGTTTGGGTTCAGGTCTGTCATTCAACATGTTTTTGTTCTTTATCATTAATACAAACATTGTTTTGCTATCACTTTTTTGTGTCTTGAAACATCAGGTAGGATCCTAATGTTTTATTTTAATCCAGTGCGTGGTTGAGACCTAAGCATCTGAGGGTTCAAAAACAAAGACAAGAAGTTTCTCTAAGAGGCTGAAAAGATCAAGAGTTCAGCTCATGTCATGATTCTAAATGAAACCCATGCAAACGCTGAACAGCTTTGATGGAGAGTTGGTATCTGATGCTTGTTAAATTAACATCTCACAGCTTCAGGAGCATAAATTTGTCCTCAAATATTTCCTGGACTCCTTCATGTGTACTTTAAAAAGCCTTGTGAGTAACGCATCACTGGCATCTGTATGTACATGATAGAGGCTTTAGAGACCCACATGTCGTAATCTAAACCATCAAACACAGATTTCTGCCTCCTGCCTCTGTCTCAGCTCCCCTCACATCCTTCCATGCCAGTGCAGCTGCCAGTCATCCAGGCTGAGGACGGAGGGCAGAAAAAGAAATGAGAGGAGGAATGGGGTGAGATTGGCAGGCTCCAGTAAGGCCACAAAAGGTGAAGAGACATGAGCGAAAGAGCCCACAGAGAGGTGTGTGAGTATGCCTGTGTGTGAGGGGGAGGCGTTCGAAAGCGTGAAAGAGAGGTGGGAAAAAGAAAAAAGGGGGAGACCGAGGAGAGACGAATGAAAGAGAGAATGAAAACAGAATAAAAATAGAGGCTGAGAGGATTCCTCATTTTTCATTTCAGCCGGCGGACTCGATGCCTCGAGATCAGACAATCAGACCTGATGGCTTTGGGAGGCTCAGTCAGCTTAGGGCTCGGAAAATGATGGGAGGATGATGAGGAGGGTTAGAGAATCTCAGCGAGGAATAGAAGAAGAAGGAGGAGGAGGTGGAGGAAGGAGAAATGGTATTGGAGTAAATAACAGCAGCACAAAAGGACAAAGGATTCAGAGATGGAGATTGCAGAACCACTGGCGGAGGAAGTGGGGCTATTCTTTCTGCTGAGGGCGATGTGAGGGTTTGAAGTGGATCGGGCGTTGTTCAGTGTCCCCAAACATACCCAGAGAACCCCCCCTCCCCCCCTCCCGTCCCTGAGCGTAAACAGCCAAGTCGAAGGTGAAGGGCAAAAGGGATGGATGGACAGATGGCCGGATGGAACGATGGAATTTTCTTCTTTAAGAAAGCCGTCGGCGCTGGGTTTGTGTCCTTCACCCCGATCCCGCAGGAATAGCATTAAAACACCACCTCCCCTCCCCTTCTCTTCTCTTCTCTTCTTTCTCCCCCCATTTCTCCCTCTCTGTCTCTCCCTCTCTCTCCGCCCCCTCTCTCATTAAAACTGTGCGCCTCGGCTTCTAATTAAATCCCACTTGAAAGTCTTAAAAGTCAGACTCAGATTGATTCAATTTGCATTTCTGAACAGGGAACATTGCCTAAAAGGATTAATAAATTGGTTGAAAAATGCCTCTTTCTGCACTGTGCTGTTGTTGCTTGTAAGACAACACCCATCCAATACCTCTTTTTCTCCCATTCTTTCACTCTTTTCAACACACACACACACATAAAGGAGGCCTCAAAAGCAGTGAACCCAAATGCCCATTCATCCATTTGTTCTGTAACACTCACACGCATGCACACACACACACACACACATACACACACACGTACTCATCTTTGTGATTCCTGTCTACAGTCGTCAATTGAATTCACATGTTTGCAAAAAAACACTGTGAGGAACATACACACCCACTTCTTGCATCTGCACGCACAAGCTCGGCCTACACACACACACACACACACACACACACATTTGCCACATTCACACACACAGCAGCAGTGTAACACTGTTGGCACTCGTCCAATTTGCAGCAGAATGCGATGGAAGTATGCATGGAGGATGGCGTGTGTTTGTGTGTGAGTGTGTGTTTGCAGGGTGAGGTGGGGGGGTGGGTTGAGGGGGGGGGGCAGAGATATAAAGCAAAAGAGAGTGAGAAAAAAGACGAGGGGGATGGAGAGAAATTGCTCAAACGAGGCGCGCTGGGGGATTAAAAAAGCAATAGGAAGATTGGCATGAAAAACCTCAGCGTTGTTGACGTGCCGGTGATGACTCACTTGGGTGATAATATGTGAGGTGCGTCGCTGTCAGAGGAAGACTGGGCACGGGTCAACGACTCCACTCTCCCCCCGGGGGCTAACAGAGTCAGCTAACTCACCAACCCGAGCCTGAAGACCTCACATTCCTCGGGAAGTGGCTTTTTATGGAGCACCCCTTGATCTGCTTCTGCTGTGATCAAAGGTTCAGACTTCAGCGCTGAAATTATGAATTGATTGCACAATTAAGAGTGCATGAATAGTGATTAACATTATTCAGACAGACAACACTGACAACAACAGACCTTTTCCTGAAGGACTTTCTGTAAAGAACGGGTTTAGAGACATCTACAGGACAATACAAAGACACGGCAGGTCAGGAACTGGCACTCAAAGACATTCAGAGTGTCTTATTGCCATCCCAAATCATAACAGAGACAAACAACTGAATTCAAATTGTATCATCACAATGAATCATATCGTGTCACACTATTTCACACACATATACACACAAATTCTATCGTATCCTTTCCAGTGGCGTATCATATGGTACTTTTCCCCATCTTATCCTATGATTAGATTCATTTTATTTCCTGTCGTCCGTAGATAATGAGTCACTTTCAGTTGTTTTCTTTTAGTTTCAACTTACTTTCACTTTATCTTGGGAAAACAGAGGGAAAAAAATGTACTTAACCATGACCTTGTCGTGCCTCCATACTGTACCATCACATTGTATAGTATGTTCTATTGTATGCTATTCTATCATATTAAATTCCATCACACCATATTTATCGTCAGTTCTATGCCAAACCATACTGTAGCATAACAAACAACCTTGTATCATTCAAAATCGCAAACCATATCGTATTGTATTGTATTGTGCATGTGAGCAAGTTGTATTATGCCATAATGTTTCAGATTGTGTCTCTTGTAGCAGGGTCGGAGACAAATGAGAGTTGTATCTAAAAATATGTTTGAACTTGTTCAAACATGTTAGATGCTTGTTTAAATATCTAATTTTTATTCTATTGGCGTCACAATATTTTATGACATTTCTACCATTTTTAACCAATTAAAGAATCAGTCCCATTAAAGTGTCAAATGGTGTCACCACAAAAGAATGACAAGTACTAAATAATTTACCTTCCTTGAGGTTATGGAAGTGCACTGATGGAACAAGATGTTGTGAAATATCTCAAAGAATATTTAATATCTAAAAGTGATATTATGGGTTTTGTTGGACTGAGTAAGTAGACATAGGTTTTCTCTATTTTTGGGTCAGTTTGTTAAAAAATGTTTTAAATGTCATTTTCACAGTGTAGTAGACAGCTAAAATCTTGTGACCACGTCTTCCACCCAATAAATGATTGCACAATTTCGTATTGTATTGTACTGTATTTAATCACACTTTACAGTCAAATTATAAGATGCAGATGTTTTAACAGCCGGCCGTCAGGCATCAGATGTCTGTATAATGGATCCCTCTCTCATTTTGTTATGTTGAGGAGTGATGTCGTTACTTTTTAGCGCAGTCTAATTTTTTGTTTATACTTATATAGTCTTAAAAGAATCAGAAATGTCTACTGACGCATCATAAAAAGTATGCACCGACGTAAAGAGCAATAATGGGATCAATGGTGCAAAATTAAGTAACAGAAAAGTAGCTCCAGTGGTTTAAATATGTTTGTAACTTTTTTTTGGAGGGGTAGAGGAGATCACTGTAGGCCTTCACATCAAACTCCCTGGACAGTCAGCTGAGGTAATGAGTTAATGATTCTGGCCACAGCCCAAGAATCACTTTAAAAAGAAGGACCTCATAATTAGCTTACTTCATAAGCTCAATTGAAAGATTCAGGCAACCTTAATCTCCCTGGCAGCTAAGCTTGGGATTCATTTCTTAACTTACAGTGTGACAAGACACGTTGCATGCCAGGCTAACCAGCTAAGTGTTTTATGAACATCAGCAGATGAGCGTTAGCCTACTTCCACCACAGGGAACACATCTTTTGCTAACAGTATTAGCGTATCTTAAAAGGATTTCGGCGAGGATAATCTCCAATCAAATGTTAAACAACATATTAGATGTATTAAGTGCATGTGAGGCTAACTAGCTTAGCCTTTTTGGAAAAGTAGTGACGTAGTTTTAGCCTACTTCCTTGGCAAATACCACATCATTAGCTAACCATATTAGCTGAACTGAGGATTTGGACAAGCCTTAACTCCAACAACCCGATCAAATGTTAACCATGTATTTCTCAATGCATTAGTAAGACGAGAACCACAGCACAAAAGGCTAACTAGCTTAGCCTTTTAAGCATAGTTGTAACCCTGTTGGCCTAATTTCAAGGATTTCATTGCACTCTATATTAACTCAATCTGCAAGGAAATTGGAAAGTCTAATCTGCAGCTTCGAAACATGTTAATAAAGGTAAGAAGATAAATGAAGTGGACATACAGTAGCATGTGGTACTTTAGTGTTAGCATATTTCCAAGGCAAGGAGCAGCATTAGCTTATCACATAGGCCTAGTGTTGTAGGATTTGGGTTTGTCAATACTGCAGCAGCACTTACCAGTACTTTAATTTATGTAATCTTTATTCCTAATCGCCTTTTTGATTTTGAAAATTTTGAGGACAATTTGAGAAAAACTGTTGCACTTTTCTATATGGTTACTTTTGATTTTGGATTCAAAGATAAATGCTACATTTTAATTTGCTGTCTTTCAAATTAGTTGTGAGTTGAACATGTAGCCTAGCTTTGCCTGCATTTATTTTAGCATGTTTACCATCAAGAAACTTATTCTACATTGAATTTTCAGGTTTAAAGGGAAATATCAAAGATGCAGATAAAAAAAAAAGAAATAACAGTACACATTAGAAATTGCCTTAAAAACAAAACACAATAGAAATATGGTTTGACCATAAACAGTTAAAAGCAGTTCTGAATAAAGGCTGTGAGCCGAGGTTTTAACGCTGGAAGGTCGGTACTGTCACATGTGTGTTTGAGTAGAAAGTTTCGGAGGGAGGTGGCAGCAATAGCGAACTTTCTTTCAACCCAAAATCTGATCTTAACTCCCCTGTAACCTGGAACAGAAAAATTCACAGATGCAGTCAAGTAATCTTGGAGTGAGGGTTTTTTTTTTCTGTCACAATTTTTCAGACAACAGATGGATCTACAGGACACAAACTTTGCATCCCATGTGTTGTTTTGGGGATTTTGCTTTCTGGGTTTATTCTTTACAAACATCTGCAAAACAATCTTTAGGATGATTCAATAAATTCTGATAATTCTATATTTAAAAGCTACACAAATATACTTATAATGAGAGTTTTTAGGCTTTGTCAGAGAAGGATATGGATGCCATGCATGTTGAAACTATAACTGTTAGGATTTGATCAGATGTCACAACAGCTAAGACACTTACAGTGGGTATGCATTTGGTTACATAAGCCAGTGATAAGAGTCTTCCTAACATGGTTTTAATGTAAAATGAATCGCGTTTCTCAGTCATTTCATTCACCAGAAATTCTCACAATTAGAGGAATAAATATGGTGCAATCAAAGCTCCCATTCCCGCCACATTCACATCCTCTCTGAACAAAAGGAGAAAGACGACTTGGCTGGAAACCCTTTCCACATGATTTCACCAAAATTGACATGAAACCATTCGGTATTATCCAGTCTGCCTTCCAGCGACTCTTTTTTCCAGGATTATTTCTATTTAAAACCAGGTTCTTACCATCACTGCTGCTTTACCACAAAGATATTTCCATCTATATTTTTGCTGGACAGAAACCATTACCTTGACGTTGCTCCATGCATTAGAGCCTTTGTTCCAGACATCTACTCTCTGTCACTGCTCACGCTCAGCATTGAGTAATTATCTCAGACCTGGCTCCTGTGAGGCTGAAGCAGCATGTTTCCTCTCCTCACTGAGGTCACAGGATGGATTCACATGTGTTGACCTCGGATTCAGGACATCGACTACAGCAGGAGAGAACACGACTCCTTACTTGAAACAACACTGACCTCATGTGGCTGGCAAGTATACACCCATTATATCGGCTAAATTCGTACTGAAGCACTCTCATGCATTGTTTTCATGCTTTAATGCTCTGATTACGGTGATTATCACACAATTACACTGTAAGCACACTGCCTTTATGATGCTGTTTGATGTTAAATGAGCAACACTGCAGGTAAAGTATGACATCTGTGCAGTAAACTGTTGGTGCTCAGGGTTTTCTCATGCAGTGAAATTGTCCTTTCTTCAATTATGTCAGAGAAGAATAACATGGAAAGGAAATAAGGTGGAAAATATAGGGGTTAACCGTAGCTATCTGCAAAAAGAGATTCTAGGTGAAGGGTCCTGTAGGGTCTTATTGACCTCTCTTCATGGCTAATGTATGTTTGTTATATGTATTTTGCTTCAGCCTGTCATCCATCTAAGCTGTGCAATGTTTTATTTATTTATTTATTCATTCATATATTTGACTATTGATGTATTTGATGTAGTCTTGTTTTCCCCTTTCATCTGTTATTTTCCTTGGTTGCATGGACCCCCAGGGACAGTTACAACAGCCCGATTGAGAAAAAAAAAACCTTAACAAAAACACCTTAGCGAGACAAAAACATGCATCATTTGGTCAGGAAGGGTGTCATCTAAGGTCCAAAAAGACTGCATTAAATCATGAAAGAAGCTAAATACAACTGGGGTTAACCAATTCAAGGCTTGAGAAATCAGGGTTGTCGAACATCTTGATGGTCAAAAGGCTTAGAACACCAAGGTTTTTCTGAACAGTTCACAAGAAGTCGAATGAATCTTTATATTTCACTGTCAACCAAGTAAAACATCCTAGGAAATGCCAACAAGGTGTCTTCCAAATGGATAATAGTTAAGGGCTAAAGCAAAAGTGAGTCCTACCTCTTTAGTTTACATGTCTTTGAGCAAGATTAGGTCATTGTTAAATGTTTTACAACCTCAGATCAGAGCAGTAGGACAACTTGGCATGGGTCAGATCCATTTATTTATAAAAGTGTGAAACAGCAATTACAGCAAGTCATATCTGCTGGCAGAAGTGATGGATTGAAGCTGTTTCAGTCATTTTGACCAAAGATCTGTGACACATAGGAGCCAGGTTTGAAAGTATATGATTTATGGGTCGCTGGTATGGCTTCAAAGGCACATACAACCTGTTGCACCTTGCCACAAGGCACTTTCCATACTGGCCCTTTTTCCTGCTCTATCAACTTTCCTGTCCTCTCTTGTAAATTGGATGAAACGCCAAATAAATAAATAAATATTGGAAAATAATAGGATTCATTACTTCGAATGATCTCAGCACCAGTAAACTTATGTTAAACCTACAAACGTCCAAGTCTACCAAAACATCAACATAAAGGCAGAGGAGGGGGTTGAGGTTGACAGACACAGACACTGATACATGTAGAGGGCCAGGGATGACAAATGAGCACAATTATTCCTGTGAAAGTTGACATTTTATTTTTTTAGGAAAATCCTGCAGACCCTACCTTTAACACCTGTATGCCATTATGAGGACATTTCTACATATGATGTGGGAGAGTCAACCTGTTCAAAAGTTTTAGAGGCAATTTGCAGAAGTCCTGACTGATAAACTTAATTTGAGGCTTACGTGATCTTCAGACACTTAAAGACTTATGTGGATTTCAGTAAGCAGGGCTACCAAAAAGATGCTGGCAGGAAGATGGAAGACCCCTCACACTCTTTTTATAAATCAGTGGATCAGCTTGTAAATCAAAAGTCTGACATTAGAGCTCTTTATGACTGAATCTGAGAAGAACACAGGCATTTCACTCTGTCAGGTTCATACAATGATATTTTCTCTGGTTTGTTCATGTGCTTGTAAATTGTATAAATGTGATTTTCAGTCTTATTTTGATTTTCAGTTTTAAGTCCACAGAACACAGGGGGGCCCAAGTGAGATGCGAGGCGTGCTAAAAGTTGCTCTCTGAGTTGGAGACGGAGGTGTTGATGGGAGGATGAAGCTGCTCAAACTGCAAGAGCATGAATGAACTGGAGGAAGATTTTTGCATAAAACACACTCGAGTTTTATGAGAAGCTGACAATGAGGGTGTGATGCACATATTGTGGAGATGTGACGAGAGCAGCTGATGACTAAGAATATGAGTGATCGTGTTCGGGGGAGTGAAGCAACACAGTGACAATAAAGAGTGTGGGAAACAGTCTTCTCTGACTCAGCTCTCTATGAAAACTCTATTTTCATCAAAACCTTAATTAGAGATTTCAACAGAGTCCCTACGAGAGCCCATAGATACAGAAGGCCTTATTAATCTGTTGGGTTCACACTGGTTTTCCTCTTTCCTTCATATGCAATCCTGTCCTCTACTGTATTTGAATGCTCAAGATAAAACATTATTTTGTTAATCATTTTGTAACAAGAACATCTCTTCATTTTTAAGTTCTTCTGCATAATATTTGTCCTTTCTTTGGAGAAAGCACTAATTTGTTTACACAGCACTGTCATTATGAGGATGTTTTACACTCAAGCTGCATGACTTCACTGCTGCAGACCTTTTGAGATCTTAAGGTAGTTTAGTTAACACACCATTACTCAGGAAGGCCAGTGCCCATGGAGTACCACTGAAACATGTCATATTTAACATTTTATTTGTTTTATTTTATTTTTTTATTCCTTGTAAATTAGCAGCAAATACAAATTATAGCTATTACCTGTCTGCATGATCCCTGGACACCTCTGTGAAATTTTAGCCAAAATTACAGCCACAGAGGAGACAGGTTTTTCTGAGAGAAAGTGAAATCATTTCTGCTCTTTTGATCACAAAATGCCCGCAAAACACAGATTTTACTCCAAATTCCAGCGGAAAAAGTGTAATAAATCACTTAATTATTTCTTTATTACTGAGTGCTGCAATCAAAATAAATAAATAACAGAATATAAATGGCTTTTTTTGAGCAATTCTCATTAAAGTAGGCCTACAGCAACACACTAATATAATAAATGGATAAAACAGATACATTTTGGGCATCTTTGGTGTTTGAAGCGGTATATCTGAACAAAGTATAATGATGCAAACGACTCTATTATGTCCATGTCAGTGGAGATTGTTGACAGTGGAGGGAGAGTTACTAGTTACTGGTTAAAAAAATGCATCTCTATCAAAGAGGTCAAATTAATACCCTTCCCATAACTGTGTCTGATACGGCTGATACTATTCTTCACAATAATGCTATTTTTCCTCTTTTACAACTGCAGCAGCTTGAAAGTGCAGACAATCATTTTTCATTGAGTTGTGGTTTATTTTTATGAGTGAACTCCCACCGTGTCTGTTTATGTTATTCTACACAAGTGAGAATTTCTGGTAAATGAAATTACTGATTTGTATGTTTGCCCTGTGATAGACCGATGACCCATCCACAGTGTGAACCACCTCATCCACATGTGGTATTTTTTTCAGGTTAATGAAATTATTTGTGATTAACTCGCATGTTACATATGTTCACTAAGCTTTAATAAAGTGACACAGACTATTTTGGATGGTCGCAGTGGCATGCACAGACTTTTTGATGAGCAGAGGCACAAAGAAAAAAACCAAAATTTAGTGATGTAGAGTTTAGTTAATCATCAAAGATATACAGTTTTAATGGTTAAATTCAGATGCTGTCTGTGCTGATTGTCACACCTCCAGGCTCCTTAAAACCACACTAGGAGGTGTAACAGGATAAATATATATATATATATATATATATATATATCAGGATAAAAGTCCAGCCTAGTCATACAGACAAATGTAAACAACACAGAGTAACTGTCCTGCTAAAATAAACAAGAATGATGTTGCAGGGAGGCAGGAAACTGTTTATGTTGCTTGGCAACAGTCCAGAGTCTCAGTCAGGTTTGAAGGGAGGCTTGTTAACAGAGTCACAGGTATGTACTTTCTGATTTAACTGTTGTTGTTTCTGACTGTTTGCTGTTCAAAGCTGATTGTAAAAATGTTGTGGGATGCTAATGTGATCGACAAGTCTGCAGTTTGGATTTTCTGCATCTCTTGGTTTTCTTGGCCTTGAGCCTCACAGAGTCACTGTGGTGATGTTCAGTACAGCAGATCTCTCTGATGTGTTTTGGTTTAATGTTGGGCTCATTGACTGGAAACAAGGAACTGGTTTTAGGAGAGAGAGAGCAGTTTGGGGCTTTGTGTCAGCCTTGTTTGATTTATTTGAGAGGAAAGTATAAAGATTAGCTTGAATCATTAGCTGGTATCTGTTATAATTTTTCAAAAAACTCAATCCTAACTGTTAAACGGTCAAAAGTAAAAGAAAACAACAGGATGTGTATTTTGGCGTTCTGTTGCTAACAAACAGAGCGTTCCATCCTAATGAGGACTGATGCTGTACGGCCTTCTCTCACTGAGGCTCATCCACTGCTCACACAGTGAGGTTGACTTTGAGCAGAGAAGCAGAGAGAGGAAAGTTGTTGGGTTCACTGCTGCGTGTTTGCACACACTCATAAGCTCTGTCATCATCAGCGCGGCGGCAGCACTGCTCCCTCGCCATGCCTCAAGGCTTTGATTGATCACTGTTTTGATCAGCCTTGACTTTATGATTTATCAAGTCTCCTCATGTTCATTTATCTATTTAGCACACTGACGCCTCCTTATTATAATCTCACATTGTGTATGTTCTGCTGAATCACACACAATAAGCTGCAAGAACAACTCACTGTATGTTCAAAGATCCCACTGTTAAAGCCACAGGATTCACAGCTTTTTCTATCCATTCATTCATTGTCAAACTCTTTTTTCTAGCACAATGCATCATCCAATCAGCAACCGAGAAGAACCCAAGAAGAAGAAGAAGCCAAAGATATTGGACAGATTATCCAACATCCCCATTAACAGATCTGACAAAAAGTGCCTCGGCAGGGGGGG